>CABFWO010004529.1:39105-62861 GCA_902155825.1 Timema genevievae
GGGGGGGGGGGGAGAGGAAGTTTGGAGGAAGGGACGTGTGAGGAGGAGGGTAGTCAACAATGGATAGCTCTTATCTTTCTCTGTAAGTACAGTAAACTCTCGATTATCTGCTTTGCGGCTTACCCATGGCATCGCCGACAGTAGGGGGTCCGTTTTTGAAAAACGCCTCGTTAATGGAGAATATAGGGCTACCGATTGTTGTACTCGGTAAATCCCAAGGGAAGAGATAATAGCCAGAGAGGCAAAAAGCTTATGCAAGGGGGACTGCACTGGAATGAACTCATGACCTGCTTAATAATCTGGAACAGGAAGATGACACGCTCCTATCTGACAAGTTGATGTTACTGAAAATACATAGCGGGATAAGGAAAAAGGCAGAAGACTAATAATACAAACTTTTTAAGGGATTTGCCCATTTTGAGTATACTGTACATTGATTTAAAGTGTTTTTTTTGTACTATCTTATTGCTTGAAATATAATGATGTGTTCACGAAAGCAATCCCGATAGGTGAGTAGTGAATATTAGTTTGAATTGAATGTGCTATATACAATCTCTTGTTTTACTAAATAGGTTGATTATCCGCGGCACTCTTCCCCTTCATTTCCACAGATAATCGGGAGTTAACTGTACTACCAAAAAGAAACTGAATATGTTACCACTTCTTGTTTTATTTACAAGGACCTACAATGTTACCACTTCTTGTTTTATTTACAAGGACCTACAATGTTTTACTTTAGTATTTCAGAAAGTGAACTGCCAATGCATTACTCATATTAATTTGTGAGCTTAGAATTTAAGCGAGTTTTATTTTTTGTAAACTTTCATTTGATATAATACATTTAGAGTGGGAAGACATAAAAGTAATGTTCCATTTTTGACATGCGTCAGTGACAAAGATAACTTAGTTTTGCCGTGTTTGTCTTGAGTTTAAATTCTGGATGAGCTTACTTGGGAATATTATTCTACGAAAGTGTTTTTTTCATATTCTCTGGGTCTAGAGTGATATATTTATGTACTAATAAGCTACCTTCATATGTTAGGTCACTTTTTTAAGGTAGATATATGAAAACAAATATCACATAACTTACATTTTGTGTTCGGATTTTGTCAGTGTAGTGATAGTACCTATAAAAATCAGCGACCAAATAAAAACTACATAGTAAAATTTAAAATTATTTTTAAAAATGTTTCGTATTCTGTAAAGGTACTTTTAAAAATTTAATGGACTGACTTTAAGATAAATTGGAAACATATATTCATAGAATCATGAAGGAAATTATAATATTTAGATAAACAACATTTAAAAATATTGTAACATATGCTGATATAACATCAGAAGCGTCTCTTTCGAAATTTGTATTGAAACACAAAACTAATATAATATTTTTCAAGCTCAAAGTGACCTAAGGACAGAGAAAATAAGCAGAAACTAAATTATGTTTCTTGTAAATGATATCATGTAACCGATTTGTTAAAGGACAGTGTCATTAGACTGTCTATTACTGGGATATTGTCTTTTTGTTGTCACTACGATCGCTACAGTCAAAACAAGAAACTTCACTAAATGTATATTTCAAATCTATACTTGCGATGATCAATTTGTTATCATTAAATTATTAACAAATAGAGTTAGGTCAAAAAAATTATTTTCAAAATAATGACATTATGTTCTTAAAAAAATGATAATCTTTTAAAAACAACAGTACTAACATCGTATTAAAAACTTTCTAATTTTATCATAATTAAAATGCTTATAATTTTGAATAATTATTTGCTTCACACATTTAAAATATTTCACTCTGTACATATAATATGCATGTCTAGCTAGACTAAATTTAAGCCCCATACATTAATTATCTTACCTTAACAATGAGAACTGATACATATAAAATAGCAAGTTCTACCATTTTTAACTCGGGAACTGTAATGATTTGAAATCATTGAATCATTATTTATAGCTTATAATAATACACAGTTTAAAATTGTGCGATACATTTTTAATTGACATATGACCTTAATGATACGATGAAGTTAGGAAGATTTTGCCATAATCTTGGGAAAACGGAAGTGTATATGGAACAAGCTACCATTTAGTAAATAATTAAACATTTTAAAAAATATTCCAATTACTTGTGTTGACAGAGAGCCAATTAATAATGTGTATTAAATGTAGACCGTATCACTTCTTCAGAATTATTTTAAATCTTGATCTGTTTTCTTTAATCTACTTAAAATATTGGCATGTTTAATATGTTTATTTACAATTACTTAGCAGTGTTTTCATAATAAAATAATACAAGTCTTTTGTATACAAATACATTCAAACAATCTAAATTTTACCCCGAAAGACACTCTCCACACCATGGTGGAACTAAACATGGTAAGCCAGCCACCTTTCAAGTTAAATGGAAGGGACATCTTTGAAGTTAAAAGAGACATCTATGACCATTTATTTTTCCAGTTACATATATGTCAAATCAAATAAAACACTATATTTTTACAAATTTAGAGGGTACATAATATATTTCTCAAAATATCTATGGATTTTTTTTAATGTATTTACATTATCTAAAAATCAAAAGATATAAAATTATGGTAAAACATATCAAATATATTACTATGAGATTGCATTTTTGGGAAGTGGTTTTCTTGGATTAATTTATGTATTTTTGTGTTTCCAGGATGGATAACTGCCATCGGTGTCTCGTAATATACGAGAAGCATCCAAACGTACTGCAGTACAAGGAAAGTAAGTTCAGCATCTATTTATCTCTAATGTTATATATAAAGGCCAATTATATCATATCTCGTTCGGATTCAATTTTCTAATTACTAATTTGATAAACTTCAAAGATGATATTGGTTGAAAGTTTAATGTATATTTATTTTTATTAAATTATGCTAGACTGTATTATCAAAGATTTTATGATAGTAGATTAAAATTTAGATCATGTTCAGTTTATTAATTTAACTGTAGCCATTTTTTTTACTTTCTCGTTATCTTACAGGTAGAGAAAGTATTGTGATCGTCAAAAAAGTTGGTTGAAGTTGAGATTTTGATGAATCTATATGTTTCATGACCCCCCGAATTCGATAAAGTAGTTTTTGCAATGCCGTTTGTTTGTCTGTTCATCTATCTGTCAGTTTGTACCTTGAACTAGATCCTAAACTATTTTACCGATTGGGCTAAAACTTGGTATTTAGGGTTTTCATAGGGTTGCCCCGAGGGGTTTTTGGAATTGGATATCCAGCCCTAAAATTAATCGTAGTTTCCTTAAGGGCGTAAAGAGAAAATATCGATTTTATCAATTTTTCGTCAAAATGACTTTAAGGGTTACGATCTGATGCGTAAATTCCAATTTTTAATTATATCTGCGTAAGTCTTTGAGATATGAAACTACTTACCATATCATACAGGTAGGTATATTTAAAATAAACATCTTTTACTTGAAATGTATTTTTATATAACAAATAGTTTTCAATTTATATGTGAACATACACATTTTTTTTAACTTTTCTGACACTCAAGGTAAATTATTACGACCGTCAAAAAAATCTAACTCGATATGTTGATGTATGTCGACGTTTCCTGACCCCCCGAACCCTAAAAAGGGGTTTTTGCAATGCCGTCTGTCTGTCTAACCCTAAAATTAAGAGCAGTTTACTAAAGGGTAAAAAGAGAAAAATTGATTTTCTCAAAATCGGTTTTAACGATTTTGATTAAAGCTCGTATCTAGCCGTTGATTAAGATTATAAACAAAATGGCTACTGTCATTATCCCATGAAAATGACTTTTAGAAATGTCTATATCTCCACAATTATCTGAGATACTAAATAACTTATCATTGTAAATTTGTAGTACTATAAAAAATAAAAAAATAATTCAAAATATATTTTTATAAAACCTTTAGTTTCTAAGATATTGTCAAATATATTAATACAATTTTGTGAGCTTTAGTTGTACAAATATCCTACCTAAGTTTAACGCAATAATTCTCTAATGCCATAAAGTAAGAAATAAGTAAGTCTCTCAAAAAGTGTATGTTCTCTTTCTTTCAACCTTTTAGGGGAAATGTTTGTAGAGCAATAATCTATCTCTATCATTTTAGATTCAATAGTCAATATTGGTCCAAATTTATAAATAAGGAATTTAATAGCATTGCGATGACATAAAGATGTGCAACACCTAATAAAATGTCGAAAATTTTAACCGGAAGTATAAATTATATTACAAAGTTTTGACCCTTGTAGACCCGATATCGATTTTTTTATTGGTCTATATATACACAGGAAGACTTTAATTCTTTAAAAATAAAATTTTAAATTTAAAACTGGGATTAAAAAAGTCTAACTTAAATATAATGCAATTTTTGCTCGGGCTTGCTAGTGTATATGATTTCGTTTATATATCTTACGAGTTTTGATTAAATATCTCAATTTTTAAACATTGGAGTGAGAAAGTCCGTGTGAAGCTCCGTACCATTTATTTTTATTACTACTCCAAACCACTTATTTTAAAGCAATAATCTAGTGATAAGTTTAAGTGACAACATTCCTTGTCTTCTTGCAACTAGATTTATAAAAATTACCCGCCTCTGTGGCGTAGTTGGCTAATGCGCTAGTCGTGTTGAGCCCGACCGCCGATGACTGGGAGATAGAGGTTCGAAACTCGGTTGGGTGTAATGAGGGTGGTTTTTACAAACTCATTATTCACTCTCTTTGCACGCCAAACATGAAACCATTATCGTAATCATTACATAAGCGTATAAGCCGAAAGGGTAGTAAGACGTGGTGCTAAAAAAAAATAACTTGGAAACATCTATACAACCTGATTTTCAAATTATTTAATTGAAAATTGATTTTAAGCCGATTCAAAATTTTACGATAAATAAACGTAGAATACATTCATTTTTAAATAGCTTTGAATTGTGGTTAAGAAAATAAAACTATACTTAAATGTTTTGTTGCAATTTTATGTTTTCCTTTTTCACACATATACGATGTATTGATAACGTACCGTCATGCAATAATAATCTTAATTGTAAACATTTAATTTGGGGGTTCTATGTGTCACTATGGGGGTGTACTCAGGGAGAATAAAAAAGGGGGAGGAATTTCTCCCCTGACATAAATTTGCCCCTTGAACCTCCAGAAATAAATTTCTCCCTTGAATTTGTTTCATTCCCACTCTGTATTTTCAGAAATAATCAATTAATATATATTTATATATCAAAATAAATAAAATAATAATATTAACCGTATAAAGTTTATTTGAAAGCAATAATTGGTAAGAATTTTTTTTTATTTTANATTTTTGTCTCAAACATTTATCTTCCATTAAAAAGTACAATTATTGAAGTATATTCCTCTCAGTTGTTTAAAACCTTCTATTTTGTGTCCTTGATTCAGTATAAGTTTCCAATATCCCAGTTGTACAGTGAGATGAGTAACACCCTCAAAAGTTTTAACAAAGGTGTTATTTTTTATTGTGTATGAAATAATTTGATTAAAAGCATCAAATGTTTAAAAAATGTATGCGAAATAGAAACCCTAATATTTACTTGAAAATATACAAATTGTATTAGAGGCATTAATTTTTCAACTAAAACGTTATTTGTGGGAGGTTATATAAACTCCTGATTATCATTTTAAAACAAACTTCCAAACACCTTATAAATGTATTAAATTGTCAAACAAATACCGCCAAGCTTGGATCCACCATTCATTGATTTATTTGCCAACTGCCTCCCCTTCTCTGCTCCTTTTATCAATCCATTAAAAAAAAAAAGTTCTAGCCCATCTGGGCTATCCGCATATAAATTAAAATGCGGTAGGTATAAGGATGAGGATAAATAATCTAGAGTAATGATAACCGCATTTGCGTTTAGAGAGCGTGGGAAAAAATTTAAGAAAATACCTAGATTCAAACCTAGAACTTGTCGTCACCGGACTGAGGAAGTTCAATTAGTTAAATTTACAAAAAGGTAATATGAGTGTTGAGGTCTCACAACGGTTGGTGCGCAGACTAAGGTGTCAGACTCATCTGATTTAAATTACTGGTATTGGGGAGCTCTGGGTTCGAATCATGACAGGGTGCACTGAGGGTGATTTTTCTAAATGTTTTTCATACTAATGTGAGTATGTTTACTCTAAATGTGAACTCCCTCCCTTCCACTATATTGGTGTGAATACCCGTATTGTAAAAATAGACTCTATTTGGTATTCTTTACATTGGAAACAATTAAGGGTAAACATACTGGTTCTATGTACCTTGGTGTCAGCTCTGGACGAGCTGCTAGGATTTTTAAATTTTTAATCACACAAGGTTGAGTCGAGCAAAGTCCTCTTTGGCTGAGAGTCCTCTTTGCTTGGTAAACCTCTCTAATCTTATGAGCTGTAGGTGGAAGGATCAGATCCTTAGAGCGAGAGGAAAATGTTTAGCAAAGTTTGTATAAACTTGTAGCTTAGTCAACAAGAGGCCTTGACTGTGGTGAGGATGCTTCATTCGTCAGCCGATGATCTCTGACAAACTTTGGATTCAAATCCCGGTTAGATCTAACATTTATATGTATATATATACATATATTAATTTAGGCTATTTTTCGTCTGGTTATTACGATTACCTATTATGATTATTTATTGGTGCTTATTGATACTTATTATAAGTAAGTCATTGCTCATTATAATTATTCCTAGTATCAATAAATAACAATAAATAATCATAGTAGATAATCGTAATAACCAGACGAAAAATAACCTAAATTAATTGATTCAAATCGCAAGGTTTGTAGAAATGCCTAGAAACCGTTCAAAATTTTTGGAAGACCTTGTTTGAGATACCTTAAGCACTTTTTTTTAAGACACTGGAAAGCCGGGTACATTAACATTCATACATGCCCCTATTTACGTAATTTATATTTTATAGATAGAATATTCGCGGAGCTTCTAAGTTAAAAGCGTTCATCATAGCAGGCCCAACTCAGCTCTCGGTTCGCATATGCGCGCGCGAGGTATGGGAGTACATCGGAAAATAAAACACCTACGATATGACAGAAATATGTGCAGTGTTTTCGTATTTGAATGATTACTCGACAATTTCCGTGGTGACGATGGGGGACAAAGCGACAAAGTTTCTTGTTAATAACTACAGTATGTCCCTATTGTGACAGAATGAAGATTTGTACATAATTCTTACTTATCTGTGAAGCCATTCTAAAATGGTCAAAAACGGCCTTTTCAGTGCTGTTTTTATTCAAATAACATTTAATATTTTAACAATGTTCACTTTTTAGTAACTTTTAGTAACTTTTTATCTCCATTAATGTTCAATCATAAATTATCCACGTGCAATAGTGTTTGTGTAAATTTACGATTTCTGGCCGACCGTATCACAGAATTGATTGTTATGTGATGCACGCTCTTCATATTTTAAACTTGTTGATGTACGATACATAACCTTATCTTAGAAGGTGCGCTATAAAAACATAAAATATTTACGATATTAGTTGTTGTAATTATCTACTAATATTTTTATACATTCTTAAATGGTTGGAAAAAAATAAGGTGACTAAAACACCCTTTCAAAAGTTTCTTAATATAAACCGATTTAGAATTGGTTGCCCATAGAACTTAATAAATATTCATAAGAAAAAAAGTTAAATGGTAAGTTGTTTGTGCCTATATTGCTTGAAATATATTTTATTTTGGATACTTAAAAACTATTGTTACCTTATTATATGTCATGTAGGCCTACTAACCAGTGAGCACGTGTTTTAACGAATTATTCTCGCAATAGAGTGAATTTAAGTCGAAGATAAATACTTTATCTATCTTTAGGTGTAGGAGCTTAAACCAAGGGCGGATGTTGTGCACTAGCATGATATCCAATAAATGATATATCAGTGCAGTTTTCTTATTCTTAACCATGATAATGTGGGTTCACTTTCTGTGACTACCTCCATCATTCATAGCCCATATATGTGACATTTTGATAAAACTTATAAACTCAAATATGAAAAATATTTAAGTAATTTACACAATCTAGGAATACATAGACTTCTACTTAAAATTGCATGTTTTTTGTTTTTAGATATACATATTATTTTATTCTAAAATGTCAGTATTTATTTTCCCCCTTGCCATTCAGAATGGGTTAGGTCGTTTTTAACTTAACATTCAAAGACATAAACATATTACGTATTATAGCAAATCCATTTGCCTGAGCCATATGTAATATTCATACAAAGTAACATGATATAGGGCAATGCACCATGAACATTAATATTTACCCAACAAGGATGTACAGGATCACATTGTAAATTCTGAAGTTATGCCCTTGGAGAATACTTGAAGAGGCTTTCCTATTCTTCTTCGTCCCCCCCCCCCTCTTTACCGCCTCACCCCCAATTTTTTTTTTCTGTTCCTTTTCTGTTTTGCATACGAAGAAATAAACAACGAAAAGCACTCGAAATATTTTATTCAAAAGTTTTCCATCCCCATTCCTTTGTGACAATAAAGAAGTGCTTGAAGTCGTTGCCTCGATACACGTAATGCACTTAATGCACGGCTATTTGGAAGCCCGTGGGCCGGAAAAACAAACTCGCCAATCTCAAAGCAAACAATGACCGGCAGGAAACTCATATAACCGTCTAACGTGATTCACGAGACGTGTTTCTCTAATCAATCATGACATAAACACAAGGAACAGGACAGTAATTGACCACCATCTTTGAACTTCAGTTCTTAAAAACGCGCACATTTTATTTATGATCCCTATAAACTCTCCTCTGACTGAACAGTGGACTGATACTAAGGTACATACGTAGAAGTGTTTATGTACAGTATGATTGTTTATATAATGGTAGGCTTGCTTATTCCCGTATAATATTAGAGTAATTTATATAAAAGTAGAGCTGTTTATGTAACAGAATTATCTATTATTAGCAAAAGGGTGTTTTTTATTAGTGCAGTAGTGTGGTTTATGTAACAATAGGGGTGTTTAGATAACATTAAATTTTCTTATTTAACATTGGGGTTATTTATATAACAGTATATTGGATTATGTAAAGGTAGGGTAGTTTATATGACATTAGGGTTGTGTATGTAACAGTATGGTTGTTTATATAAAATAAGGGTTGTTTATGTAACAGTAGGGTTGCTTATACAACAGTAGATTGGTTTATGTAATGATATGTTAGTTTCTATATATTAGTGTTTCCATGCTACCACTTAGTTTTGATTTTCAAAAAAATTGTGACCCAACTCACTGACTGCATTGTCTACGGCACTAACTACTCTCGCAGTAGACTACTACTGATGACAGGGAAATCGAGGTTCAAACCTCGGTCAGGTGTACTGAGGGTGGTTTTTCCAAACTGGTTTTACAATCCGCCTCCGCGAAAATGCGGGTCCACTTACTATAAATATAACCTTCCTCGTCCTTAAAGTCATTGGCGTAAGTAGTATGTGTGCGTTTAACCCAAACGGGTAGTAAGATTCGGTGCTAAAAGAAAAAAGATATGTTTTGTGTATGCCAACTATTTTCTTACACTCACTCTATCTCCCGCACACTTACTCTTTCTTACACAATCTCTCTCTTTCTCAAAATATTTCTCAATCACACACTTTCATTCTCAAATATTTTTCACACAAACTCTCTCACACACAAACTCCCACAATCTTCTACATACTATCTTTAACACACACTCTCCTTTTACTTCTTTTTCTCCTACTCTCTCACATACTTTCTCTCTCACACGCTCTCTATCATACACTATTTCACACGTATTTTATTTCATACATACTATCTTCCACATATTCTCTTTCCAACACTCTCCCTCAAATACACACTCTCTCTCTCTCTTTCTCACACACACTCTCTTACACAATCTCTCACACTGTCTCTCACACACTCACACAATTTTACACTCGCTCACACACTACCCTCTGACCTCTCACCACTTAATCTCACATTTCTCAATTTATCACTTTCTTTCTCTATTATCTTACATATCATCACTGCAACGATCCACTAGTAAACTTTATCCTTTGTAAATATAGCTTTATAAAGATGTTTTTAAAACTTCCTTAGCATATCGTCCTTTAAAATAACATAAAATAGGATTATTAATATATTATAAAATATAATTCTAGTTAAATTTGGCCCTAAATCGTTACTTTAAATTTTCTCTTTCCCAAACCTAATTACAAAATGTTATTTTCAAATCCTAACGAGAGCAGGTAACTTGTTGCATATTAATTTGTAGGTAAGAGGGGGTCCATTATACGTGCATTTTAAAGGGCTCAGCCTACCTTTCTTTTAGTAGGTTTAACGCACAAAGTCCCCTAGCAGTCTTTATGCAGGCCGTATTTGAGGTCCCACTGGGAGCAAAGAGGAAGGAGCCATTCCACTCCCTCTTACCAACTTAGGCAGATAGCATCATGGAGAAAACAAGAGGGTCTTTCGCTAAGCTACTCTAACGACCCTCCACCCACCCCTCAAACACCCCCTCTATATCTCTTCCTCTCTCTGGGAGGATGAATTCTCCTGACGCTCTCCATTATTCAATTGTTTTGTATCTAGCCAAGGGGATTATTAACGAGTGCTAATTAGTGCCTCTGTCTACGTCACATTTAATAATTAACCGCCAAACCCAAAACATGAACACGCGTGTATGAATATATGCCTAGCAACTCTGCATGTAAAAGCTTAAACACATGCACGCACATCGTTTATCGATTTTAGCCCGCAGGAAAACCTTTTTAGTTCGTTATCTCTCAGTATATCTGTTTTGTTTGAAACTCGTTTAAGTTTTATTCACCGTGATAAAAAAATGCTTGTATTCCAGAGATTACTAAACATGATATTGGTTGTTTTTTTAACTTGCTCCCTACAAAAATATACCAATAATTTAACATTTTAAACTAAATGCTTTGTCTTGCGCTTTCAAGTGGAATTTACAGTGACTTATTTTGTTGTAATAGTGATTCTTTAAACTTAACAGATATATTTATTCAAAAAAATTGTTCAAATATGATCCAAAGATATGATTTTATATAAACATTCACATATACCGATATATTTATAATATAAGAACGTTGCGTATTATAATAATTGTGCTAACTTGCAGACTGAACTAACAGATTTTTCACGACCATTTCACATGCAGATCAACAATACATCATGGTTCTCTTTTCCAAAGATGTATTAAAATGAGATAATAAATATCATTTAGTGGTAAATAAGTGTTATACTCAACTATAGATCTGATGCCAGAATCAAACACAATTTAGTTTTAAAACGGTAATAAGGACATGGTTTTCAAACCCGATAACCTTGATTCCGTGTCCCAAAAAGCTACCTTTGAACTATCAGGTATTGTCTCGTGTCCAAGCTAATTTTTATTTATTTGTTTATTATTATATACCCTCATCTATGGGCACGTTGATAATTTCAGGATAATCTAATCTTACTTGCCGGTAACGGGTAGGTAGTGTTTCGAATCCTGGTCTTGGTGTTTTGAAGATGTAGTACCTAAATGATTTACAAATCTCCCACCATGCACACTTGGGTACATTTCCTCAAAATGATACCTCCCGCATCCCTCATCCCTCAGCGCAGTTCCCAAGGCTACTTAGACACGGTGAAATAAGTAACCATTACAACATCGAGACTATTAAATGATTAATTTAAAGTATAGGGATTATAATGGTAGTTTAGGTGGAAGTGAACGCGCATTACCATAGAGATTATAGCGGCACAAGACCTACAAGTCAGCTTGAGAGCGAATCAAATAATTTAACACTAGATAAACAAAACACTCTCTAGAAATTGTGGTATTGGAAAGACCGGACTAGCTTATAAATATATACAAAATTATTTAGACAATGGCTTCTGGGATCAAACGAGGATCCTTCCACCCCTGTAATCAGGATTTACATAGGCTTTGTTTCGAGTGGAGGACAAGTTTAAATATTTCAATGATTGACCTCCTGCCTCCCTGAATAAAATTTAAGAACAGATTCTAATAAGCTTATCCGAATGACAAGAGTTTGCTACCTGTGAGCTGATCTTTATGTCTCTAAGAAATGTTGACATTAGAATTACAAGAGTTTGCTACCTGCGAGTTGATCTCTATGTCTCTAAGAAATGTTGACATTAGAATGACAAGAGTTCGTTGCCTGCAAGCTAATCTTTTTGCATCTAAGAAATGTTGACATTAGAATGACAAGAGTTTGCTACCTGCGAGTTGATCTTTATGTCTCTAAGAAATGTTGACATTAGAATGACAAGAGTTCGTTGCCTGCAAGCTAATCTTTTTGCATCTAAGAAATGTTGACATTAGAATGACAACAGTTCGCTACCTGCAAGTTAATCTGTATGCCTCTAAGAACCGTTGTCATTCGAAGGAGCTAAATCGTTCTCCCGCAAGCAGCACATGGCTCCATAAAGAAACCCAAGGAGCTACCAGCCCAGAGGTAGCTAATCTAAACAGTAGTTCCATTAGTCCTAAAAGCATGTGAGCCCCGAAGCAGTCCAGAGATCCATCCACTTCTCAGTCGTAAGTATGTACATCTGACCTGGAATCAAAGTGATCCTAATGTTTGTACAGCGTTGTCATCTTTGTTTTTAGATCTAGTCAGTCATCCCCTGCCGGAGATTTCAAACAGCGTTTTAAGTTCAAAGGAACGCCTGTTGGGTGGGGAGAAGGAAGGTGTTGGGAGCAGGGGGGGAGTAACGTCCGAGGCGTCCATTCTGGAGGACGCGACGCCAAGCAACGCTTTTGGACCGGGCTCAACACCAACAGATGCTGAGTGAATGGGACCATTGATGAGATCTGTCTGCATCCTGTCGAGAACTCCCGCTGCCGATGTTTCTGCTGTTGATGATAAACAAACATTAATCTTCTTTTCTTTCTCCCTCTCTCTCTCTCTCTCTTTGTCCTTCCGGTCAGTAATGAGGCGCTCTTTTTTCAAGGCGTTTTAAAAATACGTGACACTTTCTTTGACGTCTGTGACACGAAACAGTTACTTGATCTTCCGGGAATGTAGTATTTTGGAGAGTTGCTTACACGTGAGGGATTTAATCTGTTGAGCCGAAACTGTGATACGCTCAAAATACTACTCTGTATTACAATATTTTTTTGTTCTAAAAACATCATCAGTAGGTCAAATGAGATCGGTTTGGGTTTTCTTTATTATTCATATTTTATTATATTTGAACCCATATCACGTTTAAATAAAGTTATGGTCAAATATTTAGAAATATTTGAGAATAAAGATTTTTTTAATATATGCATTAATAATTCTAAAGATATTTTTCTTAAATATATATAACAATTATTATAAACTAAGAAATAATGTATAATCTGGTTTGAGATATTTCAAGGATACTGATAATAGAGTAAATCCTCTATATTCTCGATGTATTATGGGAGAATTTAACCGAATTAGTGAATCAAAGTATAATCCAAAATACGAAAAAACTTAGAACACTAATAAATGGATAATTCACTGGTACGGGTGGTGTTGGGGAAGTAAATAAAACATATAATCGAAGAGCCTTTATTTAAATACTATAAAAAGACACAACATTTATTCATCGAGAGAAAACTCAGAATTTGAACATGTTTTTAAACGTAATAATGAAGTCTTGAAGAAACTTTCAAGTTACAGTTGTTATTTAATTTGTATCTTCTTCACAATTTTTAGATGCTTATAATAATCCTGCAATTATTTATTTGTTGAAGATAACACAAAATTTATAACTGCAAAAATGTTTTTCTAATGGATTAATACAATTTTATTTTTTAGCTTGTCATTTTCAAAATTCACCACATAGTAAGTTTTGAATTCGACAAGGATTGAAATTAGCTTGAACATATTTCTTTAACATTCATAGAGGTATACAGATCAACAGGATTATATGTTGTAGTGTTCCACTTTCATTGATATAGTCTATGGTAAACAACTTTTTATAGCATTTTAACATACTCATCTACACTTAACCCTAGAGATAAACAAACACACTAAATGGTAGATTACAGACTGGATGATGGGGAACCCAGGTGATAAAATTTAAGGTTTTTCAAATAGTGGTAGTGGTGGTTCGAACCATAATGAACCATAATTTTCAGATTATGATCCAAGTAACTTAGCAACCAAATTTTCAGCAATACTTATTATATTTTCATCGAGTTGATTAATCACCAAATAAACCAGAAGTTTTCCTGATGACCAGCCATCTTTAAGTGCCATTATGATTTGTCCAAATTTTGATAGATGAATCACAACCCTATAAGTTATGTACAGCAGATAGAATTCTAATTAGTATATCATTCATGTTTTCTAACATATTATGTTGATTCATCATAAGATCTGTGAAATGCATAGAATCATGGGCTTGACATGTCTGCCTTACTGTGGATTCACACTTTCGCAGAAAAACTAGCGAAGAACAGAAACTTAGTCACGTGACGATCTCTAAGCCAATCACAAGATTTCCGCTTAATTGGCGTGAGCTGTCTACTAAAGTTCAACTCATCTCTACTTTGTCCGCTCTACCTGAGATGTTTGACACGGGAGGACCAATCAAATCTCAAACTCAACAATCTCAAATCAGTGTGCATGTACATTATTTTGACAACGCATGCGTTGTAGAAATAACAGCAAGCAGACATCTTCGTTGGCCGTTGTGAGGATATTTGAAGTAACCCGTTAGTGTAAAACGTGTGTAAAGATGTATTGGATTGTGCCACGACACAGCGCTATAGTTTGAAAACATCTGTCAGGAGAATTATCTAAAATATATGTTTATGTACTAGAAAATAAAATATGTTATTAATCATCTGTTTCAATTTAGCGTTGTAATGCATCATGGGTCAACATACAGCATGTGAATTTCTGCGCTACTCAATCAGATTCTGCTTTCTATTTTCGGCGAACGTGTGAATCAAGCTTTAGATCATGTGACCAATATGGTTCTAATGTGCCATGGTTAAATCCTCCCTCACATCTTTAAATCCTACCTTTATTTCAATAAGCACGTGTGCGTCGCATCTTGGTCTTGATAAATGTCCCTAAAGAACGATTCGTGTCTGTGAAGCACTGTTTATCAGTTCGTGTGATCTGCTGGCCCAAACACTACGTGCTGTTTAACTGCAAGTAGAGATCATCCTGGATTAATAAAGATATCAACACAGTGATGGTCTAAGGTGTCTACAGAAACAATGGGATCAATGCTAGAGAACTGGTTGGATGAATTGGAGCTGGTTTCTCAGATGCTGGCCTTATTGTAGTTCTTATTTCTTTAGTTTATAATAATTATGTATTCAGGGTCTTCAAATAACAAATGTAAGCCTTTATGCACACACATATAATGATGGTTATATATACACCAATCCTGTTGGGCTCTCGAATGTAAACAGCACAAGAATAATCGAATAATATAAAGTTAATAATATAATAATAAATAATATAATTAATATAATATATAATAATATATAAAATATAATAAGTTATAAAGTTAATAATAGGGCACGCTTTTAGGCTAATAATTTATCTTCCTTAGCAATGGGGTGAGAAAAAATATTAAAAAAAACTCCACACCATATTTCATATGGTCTCAAGAAGCAGCTTTTAAGTGATATACATATATTGATAAAGCCCCCCTCAAAAAAATACGAGGGGGGGGAACCTTAGTCAAAACCAAATGCTTATTGATAAATAGAAACATATACATTATTATGAAACTAAACAAAGTGTCACTCTGGTAAGGAGGAAGGGAGAATTGGCTGGGTAGGGAGATGGGGGGTGAGAAGGCTAAAGTTATACCTAAAATATAAATAAATAAGAATAAAATTAATATTCATAGCCGTGAAAGTGGGGTACATATTTTCTCTCGTTGCTAGTATGGGTACAGATCCCTCCCAATCTCATTTAATTAAAATTGTAGTAGTCTCTAGGATTGTCGTGATAGGTAAAATTAGTAGCCCTACATTATCCGAAAATCTTTATTACCTATACACTGATTATTAAGAATGCTCGGGATTTGTTCTTAAAGTTTTTAGACTATCGATGCAGTTCCCTCAGGGATGATATCAAGTGTATAACTCTCGGACACATTTTCAGATGAGATCTAACATATTAATTCAAATATCGCGTCCTCATTTCTGGGGTTATGTTGTCATTTCCTAAACTTACGCGCGTTATATAGCCCACATAAGTTCATACTCGTACTTTTCTATGTCAAAAATACTATGAAAAAACTAGATTGTGAACAATAAATGTATTTACAGGTTTTAGGGAACTAGACAAGAACTTTTATGGATGAAGCATGGAGAACTACATTGTAAAATGATATCTGGTGCATTCCATATTTATATAACTCTACCATTATTAGTCGGTCAAGATTGCTAACTACTCACCTAAACCTGCAATTAACCATAAACACTAATTACAGTCTCTTACAGCTAGTTCGTTAAGAGGATGTACGTGCAAGCTGAAAAACAATGTAGGTCAAATGGTGTGTAGTTGCAAAGTATTTTTACTCATATGGATGTTTCATAAGAGAATGAAATCCAAAGAGGTGTTGTTTAAGAAGGGAAATATATTTTTAAGCTAAACTTTATTCGGTATCCTATCTAGTATATAATTAAAAAGTTTTGCTTACAATGAGCACTAACAAACTAAATATTACGCTCATGCTAGAGACAAATGAATGTCAATTACACTATCAACTAGTCTTCAGCTTACTGAGAACGCCATCCATAGTGTTTAAAGTGGTGCTAGATGGCATTGCAAGTCATTAGTAAAAGTGTCCCGCAACCTCGTATCTACGATTCTGCATAGCTCTAGTCTGTGTAAGTCGAGGGCTTACTGTATATAATTATAAAATTGTTTATGTTTCCTCTCTAATGAAGTTGCATGTGGTATGAATCCATGTTTTTTCTTGAGTGTGTGAAGGATGAAGTAGGGTGGAGGTATGTGACAGCGGAAGAAATTAAGGGGATCTTGTACGTGGTCGTCAAGGGGACTCCTCACATAGTAGAGCTAACTTGGAGATATGCCAGGAAGGTTCCTCCCGGGTTTGGTTTCCAAGTTCACACCCCGACACCAGCCGATATTTCATTGGTCTAACCAAGGTTCTTGGCTGCAAGTTTTTTTAACTAACCTCATGGTGTTAATCATACATAGTGCAGGCTAAACTCACTGTGTTATAATTAGAGAAATAATATCACGTTTGATCGCTAATAGTGAATTGTAATAAAAAAAATAGAAATAACGTCTCGTTCCTAAGCTAATTGAACGTTAGTATAGATTGTGTTAGAAATAACATAAGGTTTTCTCTCTAGCAGTAGCTTATTCTAATTTGTTGGAGAATTAGTACTGCATTTTATGAATAATAACGGCTTATTATAATTACTGTAATAAATTTTATGGAGTATTTTTGGTCAAAAGTGGTGTATCTTCATTAATTTGAGAGATTACCAGATGTGTTCTGGCTAATTGTAATAAACTAAAATTAATCTATGAAACCCTCCATGTCATTGGCTAATGATGGGTAACTATAATTTTTTTTAAATTAACAATATACGTTCTGACTAATTGTAAACCAATTATAATTTACCAGCCAATAGACCTTACTTCGTTTGGGTTTCGTATCTTTTGTCAATTTTTGAGTAAATGAGGTCTTACTTTTTTTTAATACGGGTGTACTGGTAGAAATTATTTGATTGTCATTCCTAGATAAGTCTCCTTTCTAACGGCCATTTGTTCGTGGAGTTTTTAATTAGCAAACCCACTTTCTTACTGTCCTGTCATAATCTGCTCAGAGAATTTTGGTTAGCAGACCCCAACCCTTACTGCCTTGTCATATTCCTTATGTGTCTGCCTATTTTGAAAGTACTTTCTTGTATACAATGATATCCATCCTTCTCTCAGGCGCCAAAACCACCAGGCTGCTTGGTGTAGTCACCTTTAAGCATGTATTATATATATGGCCATGGAAGAAACAGTCTTCCCTTAAATCAACCCCCACTTCCTTCAAGGACTGAGCCCGAGTCTTGTTGATAATCATTGCAAAGCAGACTTTCAGGAGTATTGGGATTCTCTTAAACTTGTAGGGGAAATATGAAGGAATGAGGGGAATGCGAGGTATGATACTGTTTCCCTATTGTAATATTTAGGGCGTAACACTATTAGTACAGAAACAGAAATGAGAATATTTTACAAGTTTAACAAATCAGTTTATTGGTATAGAAACATGTCACTAGGAAGTACATAGATTTACAGTTAGAAACTAAACAAACCCTCCATCGATTAGCCATAATAATATGAAAGGATACAATAATATAAATATGTAGCTCAGCAAAGGAACATCAGGTGTGAAGCACCTAAGAACATCCTATTACCCACACTTATTGGTAATAGGTGTTATTATGAAAGCTAGTAACTCGTTAAAGCAGGACATATACTGACTTATATGTAATAAAGACAGCGGCTCCACGGTACTATAACTTAGTGGTGGCCATTAAATCTATATACATACATACTAATCATTATTTAACACTAGTCAACTGATTGAGACTGGCAGCAACTGCTCTCAACAAAATATACAAAAACCAAGCCACACAACATTAGTCCTACTTTAAGGAGCTACGAGAGAGGTAATTAGCAAGAGCTAATTAGTGTGTGCTAACTCCATTGAGAGTTAAAACAGTTAGGCATTATAACGTTATAACCTCCTAGAAAACTTACAATATTACAATCAGTACTAGGCGTACTACCAAGAAAACAAGATGCTACTAATACTATGGACAGACTCTTCCTAATTAGTACTGCCTGAGCAATCAATAGTATCTTTAATCTGTTACCCTACTAATGGGACAACATCACTATCCATAATAATGACCAGTATTACTAACATTAAAGGCTCCACAAGAGGACCAAACGCTAAAGACAAAACCCCGTGGGCCACTACTATGGTCTAGTAGCACTTCCACAGGTTGCGCACCGCAAGCCGGTACACAGACTCATCAGAGACAAGTGTCAGTTGGTGACCCAATTAGGTCGTGAAATATAGCAATAAATAATCTGGTCTCGTCCAATACTTCATGCACTACATTTTTATGCCATATGGGCATAGGTAAACAAGTCAGTAATACTGGCATACAACAACTACGTCATAAGGACATTTTACAATTTAAACTGTGCCTGAAGGGCATAGGAAAATGAGTCAGACATACAGACATACAAAATATAAACTGTGCCTGAAGGGCATAGGAAAATGAGTCAGAAATACTGACATAAAAAACTGTATGGTATTTCTCATTACTTATAATATCCACCGTAGCTATCTCTGCGGCGAGGAGGTGACTCAGACGCCTCAAACATCGTGGCCTTCTGTACTTCTTCCTGGTTGGAGCTTGTGAAGCTCTTCCCGCAGTTCCTCCGTCAAGTGATTACAATAGAATAGATAGACGTGAACCGAGGACAGGCTCATTTATACCAGCGGGACTAATACAATTTGTCAATGTACGAAATGGGAAAGGGGGGATACATCAGAGATCACGCTGGACGACAACTAGCGCTAGTTAATGCCTGGTGGTATGCTCTGGACTGATGCCTCTCTCATTTACTCGTCGACTGGCTCAGGTGCTATAAGTGTGAATTGTGTTGGTTTTCGAAGTCGAGTTGCCTCGTTCGCTGGGGTAACTTTTGTTGAGAACTGGTCGTCTCCCACTTGTGGTGTCACAGTGAGTCTATATCTGTCACACATTATTAGAACTTATTAAATCTGGTAGTAACAGTATTAACCTTTTATAGGGTGTCGTTGTAGTAACGTGTTAAAGAGTTAATCAACACGCTACACTGTAACCACACCCGTGTGAAGGTGGTAGCCTCTATGGCGTTACGTTGGAGAGCCTTCACTTGCAACCTGGTCCCATTGCACAGCTATGGGTCTTCAAATTGTGCAACAGCTTGACAGGCGCTCTGACCTTGAAGGGGAGTGTGTTATTAGGGAGTACAGGGGGGTTGAGGGTGTGCAAAAATACCGAGTGTTGGCCAGCATCCCCCATTTCCACGACTGAATCCACTGACTGGTAGGTCATCTCTTCTGAGACAAAAGTTCTGAGGAAGAGGTTGTTGATCTCTTAATTCTTGTCGTTTTTAGGAGATAAAATAACCCTCTCCTTAAGTCTTAACATAGGGACATATGTTAACCTCTTAGGTTCTTTAGGTTGTAATAAGTGATTGAATTCAGATTGTTCATATCCTTCACTAATTGACACATACTAGAGGGAAGTTTTATATTTCCTTCTACATCCTTCACCTTGCTATCTCATGGTTCTATCAGACGGTCTGTGAACTCCCCAGGAGTTCTATCTCCTCTTGGGTGAGCTCTCATGTTTCTATCTAGTGACAGATTTTGAATTTTTGATCATAGGTATGATGATTCAAGCTGGCCTTGATTTCACTGGCTCGGGTACCCCAGGATACTGCTGGAAAGGTCTATATAGTTCCCCACCAGCAGCACCATCGCTCCACCCATTAGCCTGTATTTGCTGCGAATGTCCTTCAGCATTAAGGTTTAGCCTTTAGAGCCTATCTCACCTTATGTGAACTCATACGGTGAGTCTGCAGTTTCTAAGCATCTGAGCTATATTACTGTTTTTTAAAATGTTACATAAGGTTGTTTCTTGAAGATTAAGGTTGAAGGGGAGTTAAAAGGCAGAATGGGCATTTCCCTCTTGTTTTACAAAAGTGTGGCAGCGGCACACAGGGGTATCATAAGCAATGTCGACCTGCATTTTAGTTATCTCCGAATGAGTCGAACCACACTTGTTTTGGCTCCACGTCAAGCTTATGTATTTACCCCACCATTATTAGAACCAAATTATTTTAAAAGGTGCTGGTTAACTGAAGAACACTGACTGATTGATCTTGGCTATGCTTGAGGCAAACATGAATAAAATATTTAGTTAGAATACGTTTGATGATTCGGAACATATCCAAGGCGTTACTGTATTTTCACAACCAGTATGACATAATTTTTTTAATGTTTTATTTATTATTTTAATAATTTGACAAAAAATGTAAATCATCCTAAATTCGTGAAAAGTCACTACATCTCTCTTGAAACAGTATTTTCCTCACTGTTTCTTACTACCCATCTGAGCTATCCATACATACACACTAATGAAATATGGAAGAGGAGAGTATAATTTAAAGGGAATGTACCCGTATTTGCGAGGAGGGAGAGTAGATAGCTACTTATGAAAACCCTCGTGAGAACATCCGACCGGAATTTTAATTAACCCTTATCTCCTCATTACCGGTAGTCAAGTCTATGCAAGAGTTAAGCCTTAGACCTTGCGGCAACTGAAGCTGGGGAATTTATTGTTTACTTTCCAAACCAATATGATATACAAGCTTGCTTCACTCTAAAATAATCTTCATATATGTGAAAGATAAGGCCCTGACTTCAATAATTTAAAGCCATACCGAGAGTCAAACCCGCCATCCTAAGTTATGTAGAAATACTATACTCACGACTCTCTGAGCTAAGGAGCCTGAACCTCTCTATTAAAGTACCTTAATAAATAACAATGAGTAGTAGTTGTAGCACATGACTTCACGACAGATAAGTGAAGTACATTTCCTTGCTTCAAGAGGTATATCCAAGAAAGGAATGTCTTTTTTTTTTTTGTCTCGGTATACATTTTGTTAAAAGTGTTGCGTGGGAGAGTTACACAGGGAAGTCCTTTTGCGCCAGAAGTGGGCTTGCTTCTTCTAGTTGCTCAAGTTGTTACAAGATGCTCTCTTACAGGTTTACTTTTTTTTTTACTTCTACTACTATTCTATCCTTTCTCTCATAGTTCACACACTCTGTTCTTTTACATTCGAAGAGGCAAAAAAAAAAACGGTGGAGAGAGACGGAAACGTAAGAGAAGAAGAACTAAAAATAAAAATAAAATAAAAATAAAGCTGGTTAAAGATGAGACAAGAAAAGTGGGACAAAAAGAAGGTAAATGTGTCGCATTGTTCTCATTCTGACAAGAGACATACACGGAAGGTTGTGTGCTTTATTTTAAACTGCAAAGAACAAGTGAGGAATGGATGGTACAAAAGCGGATGTGCAAGAGTAGGAGGGGAGAGATGGATGAGGGACGTACAGGGAATAAAGGAAAACTAAATAGGTTAAAAAAAAATTGAAGTTTATTTGTGTGTGTGTGTGTGTGTGTGTATCACGTCACGTACATAAGTAAATGTATTTGAGTAAATGCAAGCTTGCTTCCCAGAACGCTAGAATATAAACGAGCTGTTTGTTTTGGACATTGTCTAGTTCTGTTTCTTGTTCACCCTGACTCATGACAGACGAGTTATCACACACCAGCTGGAGACAATATCTTGTTACTTAACCTGATACACCAGTAGCTCATCTTCTAGAGGTACTTTATAACCTGGCTACTGACGGATTAATCTAAGAGTAAAAATATAAACGGTTGTTTATAGAAAGTGTACCAGCATTAGTGTAGAGAGAAAGTAGTAGTAAAGTCGCGTCGGTAGCCACGTGGACTGAACGTCGATCTCATCTGCTCTGTTTTTATATACCTGGGGAGGTCAGGATGGCCACGAGGGCCTTTTGTTTTGCCAAATGTTTTATCACTCTCCCTCTCTACAGATGCGGGTACATTTTCTTTAAAATAAGTGATTCCTTGTCTATAATATATTAATGTAACTAAAGGGGAATAGCCCGGATGGACAGTAAGACTCTCTGAATAAGATTTTAAGTAAAACTTTTTTTATTGAATGATTTCAACTCCAATAAAAGGGTTACTAATCAATTAAAATGACAATAAGAAATCTAATTTGGAAAATAGCCTAGGTCACTCAACCGGGATTCAAACATTAACCTCATGGTTAACAGTGTTCAAGAGAACTAACGAGCTTAGTTCCCTAGGCCGTGCAACCGCCTTTGTGGTTACCGTAACTATAAGTTTATTATCCTAAGACTTGTCCTCGTTTCTACGTGGTGGAACACGATAAAGATACTAAATATAGTGGTCTCATTATAGTTCAAATTGAAAGAGACCCCCCTCAAACTATTGAAAGAAAGCTCACTACGTCTTAGTGCACATTTTTTATAGGCCTACGCATACATTAATCGCTCGAATGGAATAGGAGTGAGGAAGGTATAATTTTAGTGGAAATTTACTCTAATATGAGAATGGGGAAACCCTTAAAAAAAGCCACACTTAGTACACCCAACTAGGATTGAAGTCCTGATCTCGCTGTTAATTGAAATCCAGTCTTACACAAGGGCAAAGCTTCATGCGAATATTAATATGGGTATTATAAACCCGAGTTACACCAAATAACCAAGAAAAATGAAAATATCTACTATCTTTCTTATATAAAATAGTTCTTTGATACCAATTTTAAATATCATAGTTACGACCATTTTCAAAATATATCAATGTTTTCAAATATCATTTATTAAACGAATAGATTAAAGAAAAAGATAAAATTATTTAATTTGTAATAAATTTATGAGACACCCATTTTGAAAAAAAATTGCAAAGTCATTTAAAAAAAATTAGTTGTTCACTCTAAACAACCCATGAATCTTTCACCGAAAGACAATCATACAAATTTATTTTTCCTATCAAACAATTCCCAGAAATATATATTTTAACAAAATCACAACAGCTATTTCCAAAGGGATCTAATATATATATATATATATATATA
>CABFWO010004530.1:0-15567 GCA_902155825.1 Timema genevievae
TAATCAGATTCAAGGGAACACTAGATACGATACAGCTAATCAGATCCAAGGGAACACTAGATACGATACAGCTAATCAGATCCAAAATGGCTGACGCGTGTTCCTTCACTCTCTCCTGTTGAATAAATGAGCACCACAATAATTTCCGTCATCGCTGAAACATTGACCCTCGTTGAAAACACAGGGACTCACTTCGGTGGCCACATGGCTTAGGGTGCTATTCTCTTGTTAGAATAAAATGCCGATGACGGGGAGATCAAGGTTCGAATTTCGGTCGGATATACTGAGGGTGATTTTCCCCTACATGGTTTTTCACTCTCCCGCCAAGCAAATTCGTGTACACTTTCTCTGAATTTAACCTTTTTGCGCCACGTCTTACTACCCGTTTGGGCTATACGACTATATACTAACTAAACTAATGTGAAGGTTTAATTTAGAGATAGTGCATCTTCATAAGAATGGAGGGCGAGTGGAAAACCGATTAGGGAAAACCACCCTTAGTGCACTAGACTGGGATTGAACCTCGATCTCCCCGTCAGGGGCAGTCCAGTCTATTGCGAGGATGACGCCTTAGACCATGCGGCCACTGAAGCGGATTTGACTATAATTAAGGTAGGGGGGATGGAAAGGGGTTCTAACCGGAAAGGTCACGTGACTCATACGATTTCTTGAATGGACTTCCTCTCCTCATGTGGACATACTATAGTTCATTCAGCGCTACCTGCACGCTGCACGCTTAGCCATTGATGTCACCCGCACCGGTGGTCACGCATATAAAGGCGTCATTCTCGTCTTGTATGGTTTACTGGTCACGGGGAGGTCTAAAGTTTTTATCATTGCCCGGATGTACATTTTAAAATATGGGATTTCCTAATCTCTCTCAAAACAAATGTCTATAGAAAATAATGTTTGTTATTAAATAAAAGTTGTTAAATAACCAGCCACATAAAATATTTCAAAGTTAATAGGCAGCTTTTAATTAGGCTAGATTGTAATTTTTTTTTAATGATCATATTGGGGTTTTCGTTATATGCTTAGCTACCATGTGACATGTAATCCCTTTTGTTGGTACATCAAAGACAATGCTCATTTGCACATAAACTATGTTCACGATCCCCTGGTTGTATAAACATTTTTATAGGTAATTATTTGGTTATGCGTTTTGTAACTTTGGATTTTTGGGTCATATTTTCTTGTTTTGCGCCAATTTTAGGCATCTTTAGGCATTTATGTAGAATACGTATAATTTTTAATACTATAGATATTTTACAAAAGCATTAAAAGTCAAACATATTCTTTTAAATCATACAACTGTCGGAATGAGAAAATAATGTCAGCCATGAACTTTGTATCCTCTTCGCTTGTCTTGTTGTTAAATACATTCCTGTTGAGACACTTTAACTAGGCTAGAGAGGGTTGCGTTTTGAAGGGGTAGCTATTACTTCTGAACCAGATACTTGTAATCCAATATTATATTTAGCAGAATGCGAGATCGTAGTAGTTAAACAATTCTCATTGCACATGTATTTTTTAGTTTTGTAAAGTGTGTGTTTGATTAATTCGTGTATCAGACAATTTAGTTTAGTCAGTAGCGTGTCTGTCTATTGAGCCAAGGGTCCCGGGTTCAATTCCTGGCATAGCCAGAAATTTATCATTGATGAAATGTGGGTTTACCCTTTCAAAGTGATGAATTAACGGGAGGAGGGCTGGGTGTTGTGTTCGTTATAGATTTAAGTTAGTTTATAGATCGTGTGCTGATACCAGCCGGTTCAAAAAGTGCACGTTAAATACTTCAATCAATTTTAATTACCTTTTTTTTTTAAATAATTTTATTTTTGGACTTCTTTTCACTTGAAGTTTTGCTTTTCAAGCACTTATATGCACGCCATTTTTATAGACCACCATAAAAAAAATATGGTTGTTGCCAAGTCGTAACTGGCAGCGTTCCTGAGATAATTGAAACAAAAAATCAAATAGGTAATCTAAGCATGGATTTAAAACGAGGGTGCGCATCAAAAATGTGCTTGTATTTTAGATCTCACACATCTCCTCCTGGTGCCCTAACAATTAGTTTTGTAACTTATTCACAAGGCTGGCAAGGGTTTGGTACAAAACAGAATGGTACAAAAATCGTACATACCTTCTCATGCCAGTCTATTGATAGTTAGGAACATTATTTTAAAAAATTAGTTATCAGCATGATCTTTACTAAATATTCTCAAAAAACGAACTATAAAATGATCAAAAAATACTTAAAACTTACAAAATATGACATAAAAATATTGAGAAAAACTCGTTATGAACGCACATGAATTAATCAAACACTTTTCTTTACATCCATTAGTTTTTCCAGCCTGAGTCAGTTTTTTATTCAAGTCATATATTTTCCACTTCTGGCTTGCTAGGTCTGTCGTAGCTTCATATGCCTTATAATTTAACTTAAGACTAGAACAAGCACAACATCCAGACCCTGGCAGTTAATTTATCACTTTGAAAGTGTAAACCCATATTTCATCAATGATACATTTTTCGGACAATTGTTTATTATTTTTGCACTGCATCTTACTACCCATTTGGGTTCTACGCTTATGTACTAATTACGTTAATGGGTAAGGAATGAGGAAGATTGAATTTAGAGGAAGTGCACACGGATTCGCATATAGAGAGTGGAAAAGCATTTAGGAAAAAAAAATACCTCGGTACACCAAACCGGGATCGAACTACGATCTCCTCGTCATCTGCAGAGTGTAGCGATTCAGACCATGTGGCCACCGAAGCGGGTTAATTGTTAAGTAATATTGAGAAATACTTAGAGATACTGTTTTGTAGCTAACACCTTTTTTTTTAATTTCATAAATGAGCGTGCATTAGGGCTATTATTTCACATTGAAAAATTCAAAGTTTTAATTCTCGGCTCTATTGAATGTCTTATTGAGAACTCGTTAATTTAATGTGTATCATTAATACCTTGGAAATTTATTCAGATAAAATTGAAATTCGGTTATAGAATAGAATTCTCTGTAAAATAATAAATGTTCCCTCCTACCCGCTTCCCCCTCACCTTAACACCGAACGTCGTTAAAATCTAGAAATTTGATTAGTTTTCGATACAGTGTGTATGCCTTCTGTATTAAAGGTTCTGGGTTAAATTTCCAGCATAGCTTAAAGTACTTCAAATTAAAAAAGGTAAGATACAGAATACCATAACACGATGCGATATCTGGTTCTAGCTGTATTACCTACCTAAGTTAGGTGTTATCTGTGGGGTGGTATGAGTTCTTAATGTCATCTTAAAAGAAGGAATGTGAAATAACGGACTATCCATGGACCTATCGCTGATGAATTACTCTTTCACCGCCACTTTGAAAATACCACTTGTGTGAACGCACCCTAAGACCGCTCGGACACCAGTGAGGTCTGTATTAATTCTAGACACGTCCATTCTATAGAGGTATTCTTAATAAAGTTTATTTTATCAAAGGGACGGGATAGAGCATACTTTTACAGCACGGATAAAATAGGTTTACTTTCTCATAAAGAGAAAGTATTAGAATAGTGAAAATTGTCAACCTCGTGATTATCATAGAGATTTGCGTTTTATATGCCCCCAACTAAAAAAAAAAAAAAAGTACTTTACAATTCAGTCTGTATGTATGTATGTCTGTCTGTCCCTAGGTTTACAATCGAAACTTTTGATGGATTTCGTAGTAAGCTTGATAATATTTAGCTGCCTCGGGATGAAATAGTAATTATTTTATTCTATCCCTATAATTAAGGATAATTTTCAAATAGATTTTTGGAAATTATTCGGAAAAACCTCTAACGATTTTGTTCAAATTGGATATATGGGGAGTGTTTTACATGATGAATGGATATTAATAATGAAGTAAATTGTTTCGATTAATTTGTTACACAATGAGCTGTAACAAACAGTCGGTAAGATTTTATATGGAGTGTAATATAAATAAATGTTATGCAAATTATCATTATTGTTTTCAAACGGATCTTACAAAATGGTTTCGAGCTAGTGAAATATGTAAAGTTATAATAGTTTTAATGTGACATCTTAGTTATTAAATTATTTGTATGAAAGCTAAATTTTAAAATAGCTTGTCAAGAGATTTTATCAACAACATTTAATATAGAATGATAATAAATAAGGTATATTGTAAACTTATAAAATGCTGAAATTGTTAAAATTTATCTATTAAAGTTAATAAATTGAATTAGTGCCTAATAGTTTGGAAATGTATAATAAGACAGTGTAGAAACACTGTACAATAATGTTAAGTGATAGTGAAGGAAGCCAACCTGAAGGGATAGTTAGGTAAGGCCTAGATAGAAAAACACACTTCTCACATCATTTCATCTCTTCTTGAAAATAGCTATTTCACTATTACACTTCACACATTGTTTTGAATTTCCGGAAATGTTTCTTTAGCATTATAAGAGACACATTGAAAAAACACAAAGAAATATAGGCTATAAAACTACAGCTATTAAAGTTAGTTAAAGTATTTGTTGCATAGATAATTATTTATAATATTTTGAAGTAAAACATAGCTTGAAACCATATACTCCTTAAATTATTTGTATAGATCAGATTCATCTACTTGTACATTGTACATATACATTTTCACTGACTGTTACAACAATTTTACAGTTTTTATAGCATATCATTATTTTCACCAAAATAAATTACATATTTCTCCGGTAGCAACATAGAGTTTATTTTTCTGCACGTGCTAATATCAACAGATCTTGAATATCTGTCAAGAGTGTCCTGGAATATGGTCAAAATATTTTCTCTGTGTTTAAAAAGTTTTGACAAAATTCCAGGACACCCTTGACAGATATTCAAGATCTGTTGATATTAGAATGTGCAGAAAAATAAACTCTATGTTGCTACCGGAGAAATATTTGATTTATTTTGACCAAAAATACTCAATTCTATAAAAACTGTAAAAATATTTGCGCTCCCTTCGGCCGCACCTTAAGGTGATTATTAAATTGAGCACTCTACTCTGAACGAACAGAACACCCCGAACTAGCGCGATCAAATGATACGTCCGAAAACACCGTTTGCTAGTGTTTGATGTTACCAGAAAACTAAACTATGGGTTTCTACTGTAACAATGTTTAATTTATTTTGACAAAAAAAAGATGCTATAAAATTTGAAAGAAAACTCTCATTTCCTACCATCCACCTTAAGGGTGGGTGGTTAACTTATCACTGAAATTTTTGAAAATTTGAATTTCATATTTGAAAAAGTCCTTCACGATTTTGTTTGGATGTCTATATGTGAGTAGTATTTTAATTATAATATACTATTGTTACAGTTATATTATTATAGCAAAGAGAAAATTATTTGAGGGTGGTTTATTGATGATGGATTTTTGAAAATTCTAAATGTATTTTTCAAAAAGTAGCCTACGTAAAATTATATTGTAGAATTTATGTTTACTATTACAATACATACAAAACCCAGAACCAGTGAGCACACAATCCAACACAGAGTGTCAACTGTTATGTAGTCTTGTTCTTCTGTTGTGGTTAGGTCTAACTTCAAATTACAATCGTGTTTATTGAATTATTTTCCCCCGAAATGGGTTAAAGCTCCCCCATCGCGTAAATGTGGGTCTAAATTCTACCTTCCTCATCTCTACCACATTAGTGTAAATATGTGAATATCCCGGACAGGTAGTAAGACGTGGAGCACGGTACTATTCTACCTTCCTCATCTCTACCTCATTAGTGTAAATATATGGATATCCCGGACGGGTAGTAAGACGTGGAGCACGGTACTATTTAAATATGCGGATAGTCCAGTTGGGTAGTAAAACTCGTGCAAGATAAATAAATCAAACGATGAATAACACGTCCACCTATTAATCATAAACTGCACAGATGATGGCTTCATAGCCAAGCATTACGTATTTTGTGTATTCAAAGCTCAAGTTGATTATAAACTTTTCGTTGATGCATTTTAACCATTGTGAATACTTCATGATTACTTGGTAGATAAGATTTCCAAGAGAATAGCAGTCATTCCCTCATTGTTATAAAACCTATTCATGTAACAAGTCTTACTTGTAAACTAAAAGTTATATGAATAGTTTGGTTTCCAAAGATAATTCAAGCCCTTATATTTGAATGAGCGGATAAAAGGGAAGATTTTTATTCAAGTGTCTTACTCTTTGGGATTAGGAACTAGATAGTTCATTGCCGCACTTACAAAAGAACGCCACCTATCCCTAGCTTGATCTTGCTCTAGCCACTCCAACTCATTACACCCTCTTTCTTTCTATCTTGAGCTAGTTCTATCCAGTCCACCTCATTACAACCTATCCCTATCTTAAGCTAGTTCTATCCACTCCAACTCATTATATTTATATCTTGATCTATTTGTATCCAGTACCCCTCATTACACCCTATCCCTATCTTGAGCTAGTTCTATCCACTACAACTCATTACATCCTATCCCTATCTTGAGCTAGTTCTATCCAGTCCACCTTATTACACCCTATCCCTATCTTGAGCTAGTTATATCCAGTCCACCTCATTACACCCTATCCCTATCTTGAGATAGTTGTATCCAGTCCCCCTCATTACACCATATCCCTATCTTAAGCTAGTTATATCCAGTCCGCCTAGCTATATCTTTCAGGTCCATTCTAATGTTATCCTCCCATCTTCGTCTAGGTCTTCCCACAAGTCTCTTCCCATTGGGTTCGACATTTAATAACTTGAACACGGTATACTACAAAGAAGTGTCTACTAGTATTATATTTCTGAAGAATTTCCTTCCGTCAATAGATGTCAAATAATCATCAGAAATCTCGTGTTAGTTGAGATGCTGCCAAATTTAATATAAGCTTCTAGGATGACAGCGGAGGAAAAAAGGATGAAGTTTTTATACCCTACCTTTCTCGTTATTGCTTTAATAGAGATTTTCATCAAGGTGACAAAATATAGATTTATTTACTGTATGATTTAATGTGACAAACTATAAAAATAGTCAAATAAAAACCAACTTTAATTTAAATTGAATAATATATTTTGAATAAATTACAGTTTTATCTATTTTCATTGGCGTAATCGGGAGAAAAAAAACAATATTGTAGCTATATTATTTTTTAAATGTTTGTGCTTTATATTGGAGTGAGATCTGTATTATATAGTCCCCTTCCCTCTCCTAACAAGCGTAGATCAACAATGCACTATATCTCACTAAAGCTTGATTTACACACTCGCTAAAAAATAGAAAGCAGAATCTACGCAGTAATTAACACATTTTAAGTTGACCCATGATGCATTGCAACGCTTTAAAACAGCTGACTATCGACCTATTTTATTTTCTAATGGCTCAACATATATTTTAGATCATTCTCTCGATGGTTGTTTTTAAATTATAACGCTTTGTCATGGCACAATAAACAAGCTTTATATTAACGAGTTATTTCAAATCTCCTCACAACGGACAACGAAGCTGTCTGCTTGCTTATGGCTGTAGAGCGCATGCATTGTCAAATGCGCATGCGCACTAATTTGAGATGGCTGGTTCTGAGATTTGATTGGTTCTCCTGTGCCGAACATCTCGAGCAGAGCGGACAAACTAGAGAATAGTTGAACTTCAGCAGAACAGATCGCACAGATTAAGCGGAAATATTGTGATTGGCTTAGAGCGCTTCATGTGACCACGTTTCTGTTCTGCGCTAGTTCTTCGGCGAGCGTGTGAATCCACATTAAGTTCCCTTTTACGAATGGGCCGCAGTAAAATGAGTTCAATCTCGTGAATTTCTTTTGCAAATCACATAAAAGTTTATATTTTCTTAAAGAGAAGTCATACAAAATTCGGCATCAATTGAACTTCATCTTAAAGTAAAAAAATGTAAAATAAATTAATTTGATGCAGTTTTTCATAGCACCACGTTTTACTAACTGTTTGGTTTATCCCAGTACGCCTTACTAATTACATTAATGTGTGAAAGATTAGGAAGGTTGAATTTAGAGGAATTTTGCGAGAGTAGCACCTTATACCATGTGGCCACTGAGGTGGGTCTTATTAACTATCTAAGCTAATGAGTTAGGAATGAAGAAAGTTGAATTTAGAGAGTGTATCCGCATTTGCGTAGAGAGAAAGTAGAAAAACAATTTAGAAAAAAAACCCAACCTCGGTACACTCGATCAAGATTCGAACCTTGATCTCCCCTTCATTGGCAATCTAGTCTATTACAAAAGTAGCACCTTAGACCATACGGACACCGAATCAGTTCACGTGAAACTATATCTAGTAATTTTTGTCTAGATCTCAGATAAGTTCATTCGTAATAAAATTAGGGTAAGCTGCCTCTACAGGTGATACAAAACAGAGAATCTTAAACATAAATATATATAATTTTTGGTGATACTATTTCTCAGCCCCACAAAGTGTTGCCATATTTTCTCCAAGTCACGAAAGTACGCTATCGTCAGGAATGAGCAGAAGAAAACTGCCTGTATGCGGTTAGGAAAGAGTGTAAGGGGAAAGAGTCATGTAAAGCCCTGGCTTCATTCTATATATATATCGTAGCCAGACAAAACCCTGTATAGAATATAGTCAAGATTACAAAACCTTTCCTTCTGCAGGGAATAAATACCCCCAATCCCCACCCCCACCCCCCACGGCCCACACACGCAAGTCTGTTGGTTTTGAATTAAATTACTGGAAAGGAAAATGTTTTGACTGACCCAAGGGAAACGGTAGCAATAATACAATTTATTTTTCGTAGAAGAAATGTTTACATTTTTTTTAAAATCCACGCGTGAGATAAGACATTAATATTGTAGGCGTCTACCCAAGGCCGTAGTCAAGGGGGGGGGGGTATTTTGGGGGTTCAACCCCCCCCCCCGAAATGCTATGAACAAAAAAATATGGCTTTATTTATGGTTCACACAATATCAAAATTAAGGTACAATTACAAATTAGGGGGCTGTGTTGCCATAAAAATAACTTTATAGAGCTTCTAGAAATGTTCAATATTTATAACTTTTTCAAGCCTTCGGCAGTTAGGGGGTGTGTCACCATAAATAAACACTTCAGATATATTCTAGAGGTGCTTATATATACTTCCTAGCCTAAGGCAGTTAGGTTGTTATGTTGCCATAATAAACACTTCAGAGAGCTTCTAGAACTGTTTATCATTTATAATTTTTCTAGCCTCCAGAAATTGAGGGATGTGCCCACCAAACCCCCCCTGAAATTACTGGCTGGCTACAGCCTTGCGTCAACCTCTGTGGTCTTAAGTTAAAGTGATTGCCTCAGGACTCGGTGATATTTGGTTCAAACCCAGCCGCCGGTCCCATGTCGATTGTGGCATGTAAAATAACTCAGGAGGGTATGTTAAAATACCTTTCCCGGCAAAAATTGGTAGGGCCTTTCAATCTCACTCAGGTTCAATCCTAGGTCATGGCATAGATTTACCTGATTGCCAAACCCTTCCTTCACCTCTGACAAGACGTGTATTAATCACAACTTGTGAATGTGTGGAATGCCATGCCTCCACCGTGGTTCGGATTCCACGTTAAACTGTTGGTCCTGCATTTCATCTCACAATCACCCTACCATTACACATTAGCGTAAGTGTGTACAACCCAAACGGGTAGTAAGAAGCGGTGATAATAATAATAATAATACAATAAATCGTAGGCATGCATACAAATGAGAGTACATTTTTCTGGATTATACCTTACTGATTCCTACCATATTACCGTACTGAATATACAGAAGAATAGCTTTATGTTACCATAAAAAGCACTTCGGATAGCTTCTAGAGGTTTTTAAATATATAGATTTTCCCTAGCCTCCAGTTGCTAGGGAGCTATGTTGCCATAAAAAACACTTCAGGTAGCTTCTAGAACTGTTTATCATTTAGAATTTTTTCTAGCCTCCAGAAATTGGCGTACAACCCCTTGAAATTACTGTCTGACTACGGCCCTTGTATATTTCATGAGAGTTGTCTTGGAAATGATTCTCATTAAACTGGTACTGTCTTCTATTATGGGAACGGAATGAATCATTGAGGTGTTCATCCCACATATCATTGTCCAATTTTCTTGACTAACTGTGGATTCACAAACAGAACAGAAGCGTAATCACGTGACGAGCTCTAAACCAATCACATCGTCGGCGTTGTCCGCTCGGCGCAACTTGAAATAACTTCGGCTTTACTTTTTCTGCGCGACATCAGCTTCAAATTTCAAAAGCATGCGACTGAAAGTGAGGTACAATTAGTCAACTGCGTCTATTGTTGTGAAATGATTTGAAATAATTAGTTACAGTAAATGTAAAGCGCGTGTATCATTTCTTTTTTATTTATATTTGTTTCAAATGCAAAACAATAGTTTGAAAACATCCATTGTAAAAAAACTGTTTAGCACCATATCTTACTTCCTGCTAAGCTCATACACCTGTGTACTGAGTACTAACCAAGCTAGTGAATTAGGAATGATGAAGGTTATATTTAGAAGAAATATACTTACATTTGCGTGTAGGGAGAAACAATTTTGGAAAAACCATACTCAATACAACCGACCGAGATTCGAACCTTGATCTCCCTGTCATCTGCAGTCTAGTCTAACATGGAGGTGATGCCTTGGACCATGCGACCACCGAAGTAGGCCATCGTGATATTAATCTTAATGATATGTTTGTACACTGGAAAGTCAAACATGTCGGGAGTCAGCTGTTTCTAGTTTGTATTTGCATTGCATCATGAGTCAACATTCAGTGTGCGAATTGTTACGACGCTCAAGAAGATTCTGTTATATTTTCAGCAAACGTGTGAATCGAGCTTCTGGGCTGGTTTCGAACTAGTTTTGCTGAAAGGAACAATGTTTTTACCGACCTGGGGGGGTGGGGGGGGGGCACCCACGAGAAATGGCATCACTTATTTCTCTTAGGAATAAAAGCTTTAAATAATTTTATTTTCTTTAAATCCAAATTGGTGGACACGCGAGATAAGGCTTTAATATTGTTGGGGTTCAAGTAAATGCGGGTACATTCCCTTTCAATTCTATCTCTCTCATAGCTGCCATATTAGCGTGCTTAGTACACAGTCTAATTTTCAAGAGAAGAGCCTTTAGTAGTACAACATTTTTCTAACGGCCAACATTGATAACATTTTTCAACATTACTATTTTGTTATAGGTTTTGATAGTATCCATCAAAGGTGACAGCTGCATATTAAATGACTTGACGTATGAATACATGAAGGTAAATCTAGTAACATTCATAGATTTCAGATAAGGCTCTTCCTATTAAATTATTATTATTATTATTATTATTTAGCACCGCGTCTTACTACCCGTTCGGATTATACGCTCAAGTACTAATTACGCTAATGAATTAGGAATTGGGAAGGTTGAATTTAGAGGAAGTGAACCCGCATTTGCGTGGAGGGAGAGTGGAAATAAATTATTTTCCAATCTCCATACACGTGAATGGTAATGTATTTCATTTACCCTGAAAGGTAGCAGAAGTCCTACCTTGACGTATTACACTATGGTTCTGTCTTAAAAACTGCCCCATAGTGCAGTATTGCAATGTAAGCTTGCTACTTTATAGGTCAAACGCTGGGTACATTTACTCCAAATTGTTTACCTTCCTCCTCTTTACCTCATTAGTATAAATATGCAGATAGCTTTAACGTGACCAAATTACACTTCAACCAAAATTCGTACAAAAATTTAAATAATATATATAAATATGTAATTGATGTAAATAGTTATAAATATAAATAATTAGAGGTATAAATAAATACATATATATTTTAAAATAATCATATATATCAATATAACATCTCTATTTTAGATTTTTATCAACATTTACAGGAAACTTAATTTAATTGACGAAAAAAACAGTGTGAACATTATAAATGATTAAAGTAACTCCAAAATTAAAGGGGGAAAAAAGGTTTTAAAATCACACACGTAAAACCAAAATATCTCGCTATTCGTTCAGAAATGTCTAAAAGTAAACCCAAAACAACAAGCACAATTATAAAATAAAACACATTCTTGGTAACATTCCGGGCTACAGGTTTGGTCATTGTTGTATGCTCTCTTGGGCAAATTTTGTTTGCATTGTTAAAATATGGCAGCCATTATGTATAATATAAGGTACGCAATGTGGCAATGGCCATTTTCCGGCCAAATATTTCTACCATACCCTCTCTACCCAGCTATAAACTCACCCCTATATACCACCCCCACCCTCCCCTATTCGTACAAAAAAAAAACTTCCCACGCACACACAAGGGATGCTTTTCGTATATATTAAACACATAACTAGAATAAACTTCAATATAGAAGAATTTTTGTCATGAGTAGCTGACCTTTTACCTTTCTGACTTTTATAAAATTAAAACAAAAGTGATCGAGTTCCACACAATATGACTATATATTCTGATATATTTTTATTATTTTAAATGCTAATAATAATTTATGAATTTAAAATTGAGGGAGTAAAAATAGCATTTTATACAGAAAGATCAGAGTCAAAACCATCGTTTGTGTTTTCCTAGCAATTAAAAAATATATATACATAGGCCTATTTTATTACACTTAGGTCTAACTTTTTCATATAAAATTTATTTTACAGGTAAAATATATTTACGGGCATAGAGTTGTCATATTCGTTAGCATCTGACAAGTTACCAGGTTTTAAATATACCAACAGTTAACATAGCTCCATTTAACATATTTAATATTACCTATCTATTCTGATATTTAGTTAATTTGATCACTTCCATAGCACACATAGTTAGATATATCATGCAAATTTATGGACTAACCGGCTCCTTGGTGTAGTGGTCAGTGCACCTGGGTACAAACCTTGGGGACCAAGCTTCGATTTCCGGCTGGTACCTTGAGTATTTTTCCCTTCAGGGTAATTATCCCAACGGTCACCAGGGGTTGGTAAATTAGGCTTAAGTAAGGTTAAGACTCTCACTGGCCCACACCTCCATATTCACTATCATCATATAATCTCATTGCTGGTACGACGTGTAGACAACCTCCTATGTTGTACACTGGACAACGTTCTGTCACCAGAGAGGCTAGTAGTCTACATACAGACAACCTCCTATGTTGTACCTGGACAACGTCCTGTCACCAGAGAGGCTAATAGTCTACATACAGACAACCTCCTATGTTGTACCCTGGACAACGTTCTGTCACCAGAGAGGCTAATAGTCTACATACAGACAACCGAACCAGGATGTTATTTCCATCCCGGTCATATGCCATACTATTAAAAAAATGTACTACATCGAACCACTGATAACTAACAAGGAATAATAAGAATCCGTTATTTGACAACTATAGGTTAGCCACGCACCAGGGAAACACAAGGAATTAGTTGTCTGGGAAAAACAGAAAATTTTGAAAAATCTGTTAAAAATTTCTGGACAAACGTATACCTATTTGATATAATGGTTTTTACTAATAGAAAATTATAGCTTATAGTGTTAATAGTACACAAATTTATCATCGCCATAAATTTATTAGAGAATGACAAAAAATATAAAAGATTATTTTTACCAAGCACCACATCTTACACGTTTGGGTTGTACGCATTTTTTTTATTTACGCTAATGCATTAGAGAGGAGGAAGTTTGAATTCATAACAGGTTCACCCACATATCCATGGATATATAAATATATATATAGTGTGTGTGTGTATGTGTGTGGAAAACAATTAAGAAGAAACCACCTTAAGTACACCCGACCGGGTTTTAAGCCCTGATCTCTCCATTATCAGAAATCTAGTTTATTGCAAGAGTGATGATTAGACCATGCGGCCACAGAATTGGATCATTTAAGTACTGATGAATTTATAAAACATCAATATTATTCAAAAATGACTAAAGAATTGTTCAAAATATTTTTAAAAAAATACCTAAAAACCCAAAATGACAAATGACTTAAAATAGTTATAAATATACATTCATACAACCAGGGGATTATGAATAGATTTTATGTAGATCTACTTATCAGCATTGTCTGTGATGTACCAATAAAAACAGATGACACGTCATCAACATCTGGGCTCTGGTTATAGTCACAGTCCCGGTCCCGATGCGCAAATATTCACTACGGCCTTGAGCGTCCAGTTGATCCAACAATATTATCTCTGGTTATAATGCCTTCAACTAGAATGAGCTGATGAAGGTAAGAACAATGATAAACTGAGATTGGGGAGGGGAGGAGGAGGAGGTAGATGTCAGAAAGGAGGTAAAGTAGAGTGAGCTATACTGTATTATAAGTAATTATCAAACGATGTTCAGTCCAACAGTCTAAAGGGACCAACACACGGTCAGTTCGGGCCGACAGTCCGGACTGACCTTGTGTATGCAAAGCTTCAATTCAGTCCAAACTGTCAGTCCAGGGCATACCGTGTGTATGTAAAGCTTCAATTCAGTCCAAACTGTCAGTCCGGACTGACCTTGTGTATGCAAAGCTTCAATTCAGTCCAAACTGTCAGTCCGGACTGACCGTTGATAGATATTACCAATAACGTTAAAATAATAATAATAATAATAATAATAATAATAATATAGTAACAAGTTATCAATGTTTGTATTTTCTAAAATACTCTTCTTATGAAAATTGAACTAAAGCAGCACTGCACCACATCATAGCCAGATACTGGTATTTCTCTCTCACTCTCACTTACGACTTTAATTGTGCGCGGTCTAGTTCACTACTTTTCCGTACCGTAGCCTACTTTCATTATACAGGGTGATTCAAAACTTTGTACAAACTTTAATGGGAGATAGGGAACACTAAAATGACCCTTTTTTTGTTGTTCATGAATGTATGTCCGCATACGTCCCCGTTTGGTGCTAGAGGGCGCTGTTGGGCGGTACGTCAAATGGCTATTAATCGATGTCGTCATTCGTAACGTGGAACATTTCATGGATTCTGAGATGTCTGGCATTTATCTAACAAATGGGGCTGTGGTATCTTTGAAAATGTACGGCATTCAATGCGTCAACGCTGTAATTTCTGCTTTTAATGTATGTATTAATAGCACTATCTAAGAAGGACGTCTGCGGACATTCAGTACTTAAACAAAAAGGTTTTGTTAATGTTTCCCATCTTCCATTAACGTTTGTACAGAGTTTTGAATCATCCTGTATATATCACTAAAATTCATAGTCATAATTTGACATGTAACCACGCCGTTGGTCTATAACGGTTGTATTCAACTGTTTATTATTGCGTAACCCCAAATACATATTCTATAATCTACAGCTAAAAGAAATATCAGAAACTAAATCGACTCGAAGGTGACCTGGCGGTATAGGGGTAAGGTGTCAGACTTCTGTTCTGAGGGTCCAGGGTTCAATCCTCGGTCCCGGCAAAGATTTATCTGATTGTCAAACCCTTCCTTCACCTCTGACAAGACGTGTATTAATCACAACTTGTGAATGTGAGGAATGCCAAACCTCCACCGTGGTTCGGATCCCACGTTAAACTGTAGGTCCTCCATTTCATCTCACAATCACCCTACCATTACACAT
>CABFWO010004530.1:26198-40014 GCA_902155825.1 Timema genevievae
GGGGGATTTCTCGCCAGTTCTCTAGAGCCCGCCAATTACTATACACCCCTCATTTAGGATGGATAGCGACTGAGCTGCTAGTCGGGATTAAGTCTACATTTCCTCTCGCATGTTACACCTCTTTTTATACATTTAAAATGTTTTTATTATAGGGAGCGTTCAAATATTATGTAAGCACTTTTTTGGCCATTTTATACCCCCTCCACTCCTTTATAAGCAAAAATAAGCAAATGCCTGACCCCCCTCCCCCTCTTACGTTATATTTGTCGATTGTTTTTTATAATTGTTTCACAGGAATATCCCATTTTTTTAATGCATTTTATAAATTGATGGTAATTATTAACGTAAAGGTGTAAATTACTGATGCGAAATATTCACATTAAACACTGTCGTAAAAATTAATTTAAATTTATTTTACCAAACAGATACAATTTTTTTAAAGTTACAAATATAATAATGATAACGATAATAATGATAAAATAATAATGATAATATAATAATAGTATTATTACTAGTGAATACATTAATTATTATAATTATAAGAAAACTTTAAACCACCTGATTTAATGTCAGTTCCCGTATTCCATGATATAGGCTGTCTTGCAAGAACGAAGCTGGATGTAGTTTGAGTGTTAGAGTAAGTAGTGCTAGTGTAGTTTTAGTGGCAAAATTGGTTTGGTAAGCTAAGTGCGTGATCATTAACAAATAAATGACGTCAGAGCGTGAGTGTAGTTTTAATGGCTCTTGAGTGGTAAATCAGGAACCTGCCAAACTCTTAATCTTAAGGGCCACATTGAAAATTGAAAATACTATGGGGGACATATTAAAAAAAAATGACAACCTGGTCAGCAGCTTTCGTAAAAATAACTTCAATAACTATATTTTTATTACAAAAAAATAAAATTTTGTTTAAATAAATAGTAAGGCTTATCCTTTAGTTTTAACCTAAAATACTTATATTTTTTAATCAGAAATTCTTTAATAAATAGCGCATCTGTAAGATAGAATGGATTTTATTTCATCAAATGTAATAAAGCTCCCAGGTCCGGGGTTCATTCCTCAGTCCCGGCACAGATTTATCTGATTGCCAAACCCTTCCTTCACCTCTGACAAGACGTGTATTAATCACAACTTGTGAATGTGAGGAATGCCAGGCCTCCACCGTGGTTCGGATTCCACGTTAAACTGTAGGTCCTCCATTTCATCTCGCAATCACCCTACCATTGCACATTAGCGTAAGTGCGTATAACCCGAACGGGTAGTAAGACGTGGTACTAATAATAATAATAATAATAATAATAATAATAATGATCCCTAAAGCTGTATTTTCACGATATTTATAAAAAATAACAATCGAACCTTAAGTTGGACAAGCCTGGGCTAGACACTAACACTACACTAATACTCGACCAATCCTCAGCTTTATTCCAGGCTACCAAACTGACTATACAAACATAATCCTAAAAACAGAATTCATGTTAGAAAATGAATGTTGTCAAGGCGCTAAAAGTTCAGTGTCAGTTGCGATAAATAAAATGATCAACCTCAATGTTTTAACTTTATCCGTACTGGTTTCCCATGGTCAAGTTAAATGTTTATGACCTAACTATAATCCTCGGCCTTGTTAACTAACGCCTTATCGCTCTCCTCATTACACACACAATGTGAGGCCAAGGTCACATTTAAAACAGGTGGAACGCTGCACATAAGTTCACTATTCGTCCACACTACAATATTCTAAGATCAGTGTTTCTTAAATTGTGGTACGCGTAACCCTAGAAGTACGGAAAGGATTTCAGGGGGTACGCCATATACCACTGAATTTTATTAATCATTAGATATTTCTTCTTCTTATTATTATTATTATTATGTAGCACCACGTCTTACTACCCGTTCGGGTTATACGCTTAAGTACTAATTACGCTAATGTATTAGGAATTGGGAAGATTGAATTTAGAGGAAGTGAACCCGCATTTGCGTGGAGGGAGAGTGGAAAACCATTTAGGAACCCCCCCCCCCAATTCACCCGACCGAGATTCGAACCTCGATCTCCCCGTCCTCGGCGGTCGAGCTCAACACGACTAGCGCGTTAGCCAACTACGCCACCGAGGCGGGTAGATATTTCTTAATAGTGAGTCTGCTAAACAAATCGGTGCATATTTTGACAAGATGTTAGGTTTCTTTCCCTTTGTCACAGTTTTTTTTAAAACTTATCACAAGAATGTAATATAAAATTTGGAACAACTATTTATGTATCCATAAAATAATTTTATTAAATTTTGGAAAAAAACCGTTTATAATACCGTTTACAATAGCAAGTTTTTTCGTTTTTTTATTACGAAAAGATAAAAGGTGTACGTTATTTAGGCAATCACCCCAAAAGGGGTACGCGACTGGAGAGAATTTGAGAAACACTGTTCTAAATAAATTACTGCAATTTTAAGTTGATATGAATTAATTTTTTTTCTAAACTCAGGTTGGTTGCTAAAAAAAAAAACTTGTTTCAGTGGTTGCATGGTCTAAGGCGTCACTCTCGCAATATACTAGACTGCAGATGACGGAGAGATCGAGGTTTGAATCTCGGTCGGGTGTACTGAGGGTGGTTTTTCCTAAATGGTTTTACACTCTCTCCATGCAAATATGGATACTCTTTTTTTAAATTCAACCTTTCTCAGCCTTAACTCATTAATATAATTAGTACATCTGCGTTTAAACTGAACACGGCGTTAAAAAATAATTATCATGTCTTAAGATTGGATTTCATGTTGAAATATCTTCTTTAATTTTCCCTTGGATTTAAGTTGATATTACACCTTGGGGAGAATGTTAGACAGAAAACAAATTAATAGGCCTACTATAGTCAATAATACTAATAAAATAAATAACAAATACATACGTTATTTAGCTTGGTTTAGAATTAAACATTTTCCCTGCCAAATTTCGTTAAAATCGGTCCACGTATCTGACAGTTATCGCTTGGAAAAGATCCAGAAAAAATTACGAGATTCCAAATGGTCAACTTAAAACAGAACCTTGTGACGCTCAGTCAAATAAAGAAACAACTGGTTCGGCTCCTTAAGACTGGATGCACACTGCATGGAACTTTTATCTTAGTACCGCGTCTTACTACCCGTTCGGATTATACGCTTAAGTACTAATTATGCTGATGTATTAGGAATTGGGAAGGTTGAATTTAGAGGAAGTGAACACACATTTGTGTGGAGGGAGAGTGGAAAACCATTTAGGAAAAACCACCCCCAGTTTACCTGACCGTGATTCGAACCTCGATCTCCCCGTTCTCGGCAGTCTAGCTCAACACGACTAGCACGTTAGCCAACTACGCCACCGAGGCGGGTGCCTCTTTATTGCAGAATTAGATGTAGAAAAACGTACCTAAGTTATTATTATTATTATTATTGGAGGAGAGACTTGTATCGTACAATTATTTTAATCTTAAGGTCGACCTCGGTGGTCTTAAGGTAAAATGCTCGCCTCAAAATCCGATGTTTGTGGGTTAAAATCCAGCCGGGGTCTATAGATGTTTCTTGAGCGATAAAAATCCCTAACACAACTTCCTTCGGAGGGGAAGTAAAGCCGTTGGTCCCATATCGATTGTGGCGTGTAAAAGAACCCTGGAAGGTATGTTAAAATACCTTTCCCGGAAAAATTGGTAGGTCCTTTGGCTCTCGGTCATAGAAATTCTCAGGTACTGATAAAATCAGTTGGTTCAGAACATGCACGTTAAATAACTAAAATAAACCGTTTATTCTTTATTTATTATTTTAAAAATGGCTCTGTTTTTGTTTAAAATAGATATTTGGGAGCTGTTATTCTCCCAAATAATATTATAGGCCTATATTTTGTCTTTGGGATAGTAGTTAACTGAAGACTGATTTTTGTAAATTTTGAAAATTTTTGAAAAGATTCATACCGATTTTACTCAAAATAGAAATCGGACACTATTTTTTATGATATTGACTAATGTGCCTTAAGTTTTTAAAAATAAATTAATTTAAGGGGAGTTTACTTACTTCAAATTATATAAAATGAGAAATTTTTCGAAATTTGCCTTAAAGATTGAGTTCAAAATGGGTATCTCTGGGAATAGTTTTTCATGATAAATAAGAATTTGTTTTTTACTTTTACAAATTACAATTAATTTTAGGGTAGTTAACGGTTAATTTATTTTTGAAAATTAGAAATTTGTTTAAACTAGACAATTTTCTTTAAACTTTATAAATAAAGAGTTTTTATGGTGATTATAAATGATATATTGGTTTTTATGAGAAACTTATTTAAGGGTATTTGACTAAAAACCTATTTTTGAAAATTTTTTTCGAAGTTAAAATACACAAAATTAGAAAGTTATTGCGATTGTGTTGTACTATTTGTTTAAAAATTGGGTGAACCCAGATACTTTTATCGCGTTCCTCAACTTCATACATTCTCACCAACCACTCCCACAACAACAAAACATCTTATCACCACTTTCCTCCATCTTGACGAATATAGAAAGTATGAGGAAAGAAAATGTGTTTTCGTGTTTTGTTTAGTAATGTTCCATGATCAAAACTGCATTCACACAAACTTGTTCCATGAAACAAAAACATTTTGGTTCCTTCATGTGTTAACAAATAATGTTTGATGCAGTGTGCACCCAGTCTAAGATGGTTTTAGAAAGGCTGGACCAAAAAATGCAACGGATATCTTCCCGTTGATTTATATAGCAATGACTAGTGAGATATAGAACCATTATATGGTTTAAAGATGATGATAATACACAACATTATGATGTTACGTAAGAGACCGTTTGTTTATTCACATCGGCGTAGAACACTTCCAAAGCATGGTCCACACTTGTTGTAGTGATGGAATAAAGACGCAGGACTATGGATAGACAATAAGAAACTGCTGCAGCATACATTTATATAAATTATGCGGTGAAGAAAAGAAGGGAAATAAAATAATGGCAGAAATACCGGTTTAAAAGCAGGTTGGAAAAAACAGCGATGATAATTTACTTTCTGATTTGAAATTACAAACTCAACAACGTTTTCTGCTCATTCATTTCATTTAAATAAAAAAAAATTCCTCGATCGGCTAAGAAAACTGAATGAATAAAATCCTAGCCACGACAGTGTTTTGTTCACAGCAAGTCCAGACATGACCTCAGGCCGCATCTTCTTTTGATGCGACGGAGAAATACCGACTCTAGTGCCGGGATCACGCTCAACTGAACATAACTTAACGTAACGTGTTTTTAAATGGAAGCGATCACGATGCAGTTAACTTGACGTTCACTTAACTTAATATATGTCCTGGTAGGTCTTTTACATTAAGTGAACGTTACATGAAGGGTATCACGTGATTTAGCCAGCCAATCATTTTGCGAGTGACATCTACAGGGCTATTTATTAATTCATTTGTTGGTTTTATGACCAGGGTTTACTCTTTAGCTTCAGTTCTAGTGATCGGACATTGAAACAAAATAATTAAACTAAAATAGGAAAGCTAAATTTATCAAATAAGTTTAATTATAAATATTTATTATATCGATAGAAACGGTAAAAATTCACAGATCATCACTGTAAAACTAGTACAAATCACAGATCATACTCTAGAATGGAGGTGTTTGGTTAGAGTTGTCACGTTAAGTTACGTGAATCGTGATCACACATCTGTTTTCTAAAGTTAAGTGAACCTTAAGTGAACGATATTTTAAGTTTTTCTTTGCATCGCATCTAATTACCCGTTCGTGTTATACGCTTCTAACAACGGTAATGGGTTAGGAATTCGGAAGGTTGAATTTAGTGGAAGTGAACCCGCACTTACGTGGAGGGAGAGTGGAAAACCATTTAGGAACCCCCCCCNCAAGATTCGAACCTCGATCTCCCCATCCTCAGCAGTCTAGCTCAACATGAAACTAGCGCGTTATCTAACTACGCCACCGAGGTGGGTTACGTTAAGTTAAAAGTTAAGTTGCTCGTGATCCCGCCATAAGCGGGTCGCACTCTCACGTTCTTGTCTAGGATACTGTTATGATGTACTGTTACGAGTGTGGACCCTGTTTAAGCAATGATTGTACACTTGTCTGGCACTGGCTCTACGATGCTCCACATGTTGGCCAAGATTGTTCCCGGACTAGTTTCGTTTCTATTTCGGTGACCGATCCAACTCTGGCAGGGAGATGTCATTAGGGTATCGTTCATGATCGAACTTATATTGTTTTAACATCGAAACTCACTTCTCCTCGGTGGTCGTAGAGTCTAACGCGCCATTCTAGAAGACTGGATATCTGACTATGGATAGATCGAGATTCGAGTCCCGGTTGAGTGTTTTGAGGGTAGTTTATTTACTATATTGTTTTGCACTTGCACTCTAAGAGTTAATTTTTTTTTTCTAAACTCCTACCGTCCTCATACTTAATAGCGTTATTTTAGGTATGTGTATAACTCGAACGGGTGGTAAGATGCGGTGGAAAAAAATCACTAACACTTATCCGTTGTATTTTAGTGTAGAGGAAGTGTGGGTAGTATGGAATACCATTTACTTTTTTCAATAATATCAAAGCGTATTTTTACATTCCACCCTACCTCCATGGAAATGATAGTATATTTCATTTAAATTTTACCTTCCTCAATTTTGTCATAATAATATAAATATAAGGATAGCTGGAACGGGTAGTAGGACTTAGATCACGGAACGATAAAAAATAAAAATCTGTAGTAAGCTCCAACAAAACTTGCTGTGCAATGGCGTAAAAAGCTAATTTTTTAGTGAGGAAAGGGATACACTAGCAAATTTTACTGTACGTTTAGCCATTAAAAATGTTAATACATATATATAACCCCTCCATAGGGGTCCATCAAATTCCAGGGGGTTCCGACCCCCTTAACCTCACACCTTTTCTACGACCATAGTATATTGAGTGGCTAAGAGTTAAGGGGGGTATGTAGGGAAAGCGAGTTAAGTTCACTGCTTTTGTAGTTTTTATAGCAAAAAAATTCTTCAGTGGAAACAAAGTATAATTTTCTTCACATGGTGAACTCAAAAGCTCTTGAATATCTCTCAAGGGTGTCGTGGAATTTATTGACTTTTTTTTCTTCCTATAAAAGGTTTCTTATCGTGAATAAAGTTTAACTTTTTTAATATTGGAACAATATTTTATTTATGTTGACCAAACAAATAATTTGCCACAAAAATTGCAAAAACACTGGCCTTAACTCACGTTTCCTACATACCCACTTTAAGGCCCTTGGCCCTGTCGGGTGCAAGTCTAAAATCTATTTTGTGGGATGGTGAGCAGGAGGGTGAAAGGCGTGGCGTGGGTTCATAACCAACCGAAGTATCCTTCCGCGCCAACAAGAACAGATGGGTCACGGAAACCGTAGATGGCGCTACCTACCGGACATTTCTTGCGTAAAAGCCATACGTTTAGAAATATCAGTTTTCTCGAGAACGAGTGAACTTTTTATGTTAATATTTTCAACACCCCTTCTAAGATAATGTAGCAATGTTTATTAATGGTTACTTTTTTTTCTTTGCTATGAAGCTGGCAGTTTTCTATTGAAAAATGTCAATTGTATTTATATTCACGGTTAAAATGATAAAGGAGGTGTGTATATAAAAAGTAAAACTTAATCAACATGATTCTATTCTTGAACAAACCGTTTCCGAAAAGAAAATTGTAAAACAATAAAAATTCTTGAAGATAACCGTTTGTTCCCACGGTTTTGCATTTCCACGCCAAATGAAAAGGGCCAATCGCCTTAAGGAAAATAATAGTTTTCACCGGTAGTGTGACAATATCATCGAGTTCTTAAAGGTAGTTGAGCATTTATATATAATATTCTTCATGCTAGTTTGCTTACACTCTGTTAACGACTGTAGTTATCGCGTGGCAATATTAACAATGGGTGTCTAATCACAAGATATTTAACACCAATTAAAGGCACAACATGAGCTAGCACTCTCAACAGGAAACAGCAATTGTTAGTTAAATAACTAAAATGGAGAAACCAGCGTTGGTAGTTTAATAATCTAAGGCAGTGGTGTTCAACCTGGGGTGCGCGAAGATGTCTCAGTGTGTACGTAAAATGGAAACGGTGAATAATCAGGGCCAGACTTAGGGATATCCAGCCTCAAAAGATCTGGGAGAGCCATTTGGTTACCTCTACTCTTCTCTATCATTTATGGAATTCTTATTCGGGTGGCTAAGTTTCATTTTGTGGGTACCAAGTTGTACAGTAATTATATCTGGGGGGGTACTCAAACAAAAAAAGTTATACCACTGGTCTAAGGCATAACTTTCTCAATAAACTGAACAGTTGATGACGAGGAGATCGGGGTTTGAATCCCAGTTGGTTTTACTGAGGGTGGTTTTCCCTATATTTTTCACTCTCCCTCCACTGAAATTTGGTTACACCTCATCTAAAGTCAACCTTAATTCTTAACTCAATAACGTAACTGACTTACTTAGGTGGCTACATGGTTTAAGACGTCACTCTCGTGTTAGACTAGACTGCCAATGACTGGGAGATCCGAGTGAAAATCCTGGCCGGGTGTACTGAGTGGTTTTTACAAAACTGTTTTCCACGCAAATTAGGGTGCACTTCCTATATATTTAACCTTCCTCATCCCTAACTCACTATCGTAATTAGTACGTATGCGTATAACCTGGACAGAGAGTAATGAAAATGAAAAAAGACTGTAGTAACGATAAGAACGTGACATATTTCTTAGCGTGATGTACTTATCGTTCATTGTTTGAATGGAATGAGCGAGGTTTATTGACTAGTGATATAGTTATTGGGTGTTCTGTCTTACGACAGGTCCATACATTTTGTCAGTGAACTTAGACCGCCAAATCACCCTGTCCTCTACCTCCTCTTTCAGCTACCAGAATTTTCTTCTTTCCTTCAAGTCAATCTAGTATTTGAATCCTCCTTCTTCCTCAGCTCCTCTTTCCCTCAACCTTTCCTTCTTTGACGTCGTGCAGAAGACAGTTCCTCCTAAGGAAGTGTCCGATCCAGTTTGCTTTGCACCGAAGAATCACATCCAAAATGGTTCTCTTCTCACCAACTCTTCTTAGGACTTGTTTATTTGTAACCTTTAATGTCCACCTGATATTCTCAAGTCTTCTCCAGCTTCACATTTCAAAGCTCAGCAAGTATTTCTTTTACATCTTCCTGAGAGTCCAAGTTTCTGCTCCATACAGTACAATGCTTTAAATGTAGCGTTTAGTGATATAGTACAATGTTATAAATGTTGACCTTAAACAAATATGTTTGTACAGTAGGAACTGGATAGTTTGACATTGGTTAGTTTTAAAAATTGGATAGTTAGAACCCACCGTGATTCCACATGAAATTACTATTTAAATCTATGGTAAAATATAACATTTAATTTGAATTTTAGAACAAAATATTTGTATAATTTGATTGTTAATTTTTTTCGAGTTTGTTCCCTATTGACACATACTAAATGAGAAAGCAGGGAATTATTCACCGGCGGCGAGCGGGTTGCCTAATATAGGGGATGTGTTAGCTCGGCTTTCCTTATTTCTGATTTAAGTCTTCAAGTTTCGTTTATGCTAATTTTTCCAAGTTTTCTTGGTTTGTGTTTGAATTTTTTCTGGTTTTTTTATTTATATATTTATCATATATGTGTTTATATTTAGAATATTTTGAGGTTATTGATTTATTGTGAATCAACTGCCTAGGTACTCATGAAAATGGTTAATTCGAATATGTAATATTTTGATTTTTAAGATATCTCTTGGACTTAAAATTAAAAAAGTTCTGCTGTATTTCCTAGAAGACACTTCCTGTAAAGGTTGGTCTATATTTTGTTGTACGTATGTTCGAGTCAATCTGCCGTTTGTATATATCTCGTGACTGGGGACCGACATCTTATTGTAGCCACTCATGTATAATAGACTGTCAACAAGATTACGTCTATTAGTTTCAATGACTGTCTTCCTCCTTTTCCCCTGGTCCGTGGCGACCAATCACAGGAGCGACAGAGAGGGGGAAGTTGAAACATGATGGAATCGAGATATCTTGGTTTGGTCCTTCGTGTCTTACTACCCGTTCGGGATATCCACATATTTACACTAATGTGGTAGAGATGAGGAAGGTAGAATAGTACCGTGCTACACGTCTTACTACCTGTCCAGGATATCCACATATTTACACTAATGTGGTAGAGATGAGGAAGGTAGAATAGTACCGTTCTCCACGTCTTACTACCCGTAAATCCAAATATTTACACTAATGTGGTAGAGATGAGGAAGGTAGAATAGTACCGTGCTACACGTCTTACTACCTGTCTGGTATATCCACATATTTACACTAATATGGTAGAGATGAGGAAAGTAGAATAGTACCGTGCTCCACGTCTTACTACACGATGCAATTTAAATCTGCAAGTCTATCCACGGACAAGTTCAAAAGTTTTGTCTATTTCATCAATGAAGCAAACATATATATACCCAATATGATAAAAATGATTGGTTGTTAATGTTTTACAAATGATGTGTGATATTTTATATTTTAGAGCCAGATTAGAAAGAGGATCTATTTAATTAATTATTATTGTAATGCTAATAGTTTATTTTTTTTAAAAAAGGAGACTTTTTCATCTAAAGCACTACACGCTATATTATACAACATAAATGCATCGATCTATGGTCTAGAATAGAGAATTAGAAATCTTGAACATAGGTAATCTAGCTCAACTTTTTTTTAAATTTCTTTACTAAATATTTATAAATGTTAATTTATTCTCTTTACTAATTTTGTCTACTTTTTTTGTCATTTAAATATTTTCTCGTTCAATCGGAAAAATGGTAACGGAATATGGAAAACCATTGATATAAGGAAGGTGGAATTAAAATTATGTGACCGTGTTCGCGTGGAGGGGGGAGTGGAAAACAATTTTGGAAAAAAACAACTCAGTACAACTGACCGAGATTCAAACCTCTATATACCCTTGAAGAAGGTTTCTTTAGAGGAAGTTCACCCCCATTAGCGTCGAGGGAGGAAAATAAAATTGAAAACAAACCCCAAAATTGGACTAGTTGTGATATTTTTCAATCGCCGATGTGGACCATATTTCAAGGAATTAAATCCAACTGCAGTCTTTAATGCCCGGAGTTTTTCATTGAGGTTTCCTTTTCCACTGGGAGACTTTTACCTGCGAGATTTTACAGCCACTGAATTTTGCAAATGTTGACTTTTGAAGCTGTATATTTTTGCGGCTTGAGATTTTTACAGCTTTAGAATTTTTGCAGCTTTAGAATTCTTGCAGCTTTAGAAATTTTGCAGCTGTAGAGATTTTGCAGCTTTAGAATTCTTGCAGCCTTAGAGATTTTGCAGCCTTAGAGATTTTGCAGCCTTGGAGATTTTGCAGCCTTGGAGATTTTGCAGCCTTGGAGATTTTGCAGCCTTGGAGATTTTGCAGCCTTGGAGATTTTGCAGCCTTAGAGATTTTATAACTGCAGTCATCCCAAACACATTCTAATCTTATAAACGACCTCATAGAACCAATGTTGAGACAAGTAAACGCTCTATAGTTTTGATAAGTTCAGAATATCCAAATGCTCAATATAACTATTCTTCTTCTAAATCTATAGTATCTTATATTATCATATAATTGATTGTTCCTCTAATGACATATATGTAATAACCCAACCTGTTATCGAACTGATACTAGTGATCTACAACCCAGACCTGGGACTTATGTACGTCAGGTAGCGATAGCTTCGTGTGGCTGACATAAAGGCCATGAGCAAGGTAAGACATTGGTTTATTGGTTGGTTATTGGTTTTACTAACTTTTTTCTTGCATCCGAATGTTATGCTAATGAGCACAGGAAACAATGCATTTTTTTTACACCAAGGCTATCATTTGACACACAATTTGTTTTCTCTACTCCGTCTGAATAATCGTTCGTGTTATTCACATATATCTCGTATTTTAATTACGCTTAGCCTTAAGGTAGGAGTGTAGGAAACGCTATAAAAGGTAAGTATTTTTTGCAGTTTTTTATAGGCCATAATACTCAAATAACTCTTTAGTAGCAACATAGTTTAATTTTTTTACGCCTGATGATATCAACATTTGTTGAATATCTGTCATGAGCATAGCGGCATTAGACGAAAAACTTTTAGAATGAAGAGAGAAAGTTGTCATTACATTCCAGGACACCGTTGACAGATATTCGACAAATGTTGAAATCACCACGTAAAGAAAATCCAATTATTCTATGTTTCTACTGAAGCAATATTTTAAAATATGAAATAAAAACCGGAAACACACTGACCCTTTCTCTCGTCCCCTACTCCCCACCTTAATGTGGGTAGAGTGGAAGTAAGTATATAAGTTTGCAGGTTAAAAAAAACAAGATTCGAACCCCTATCTTCCCATCATCTACAATCCAGTCCATTGGGAGAGTGACGTCTTAGGACTATTCGACCAGCGAAGCGGGCTATATCTAGTTTTTTATATAGCATAGGGTATTAATATCCGTTCAAGTTACACACATAATTACGTTAATGTGTTAGGGAAGTGTACCTACATTTGTATGGGGGGGGAGATATATATATATATATATAGAGAGAGAGATATGGATGGATGGATGATTGGATGGATGGATATTTAGGAAATCCATAATATTTAATTCATTTGTCCCTTTTTTAATTTGAGTCTTCTATGACAAATTTTATTTAATATTAATTTATTTCTTTAACCGCGTCCAACTAGCCATTCGGCTTATTCACGTATATATTCGTGACGCTAATGTGTTAAATGTGAAGAAGGTTGAATTGATAGGTAAAGTACCTGAATTTGCGTGTAGAAAAAATATAAAACCGTTTAGGAAAAAACACCCTCATTCAACCCGACCGGTATTCAAACCCTGATCTCCCCTTTATCGATAATCTAATTTATTGCAAGAGTGACGCCTTTAACCATGCGGCCACCAAAACGGATTATCTCTAGGAAAAACCTGTAAATATTGTATAATTTAAAAATTACTAGTCACGTGGACCTTATGAATACAGTTTTCTACTTTTATCCAGAAAGATTTGGTTTGTATCCCGGACATGCTAACCTTTTTTTTTACACATAAATTTTATCCAAAAAGTGGACAAAAAGTGTTACAATTCATAAATAATAATGATTGATAATACCAGCTATTAGCAGTAGCAAACATTTATCGCTAAAACGTATCAAAAGATACAAAATCTACCATTAAGATTCATTCTGGCGATTTATTAAATTTTTCAATATTAATATTAATTAAAATATATGTCTTCCTACCCCGGATGGGCTATCCGCATTTAACTACGTTAATAGGGTAGGAATGAGAAGGTTAGAAAAATGTAAACGCATTTGCTTGGAGGACCAGGAGGTAGACTATTTTGTAAAAACCACTCTCACTAGACACACCCAGGACTTGAGCCCTGACCTCTCAATCACCGGCAAACCAGTTTAGATGAGCTTTACGTTTAGAGCACGTAGCCACCGATGGATGATCTATGTTGCAGGATTTTATTAACTGCATATGAATGATATGTACACGAACTTAAAGGTAAAATATGTGACAGTTTTACGGCCCGGGAAAATTTATATAGTAGTATAGGCTATAGTAATGTCATAGTAGTATAGGCTATAGTAATGTCATGATAGTATAGGCTATAGTGATGTCATGATAGTATAGGCTATAGTGATGTCATGATAGTATAGGCTATAGTGATGTCATGATAGTATAGGCTATAGTGATGTCATGGTAGTATAGGCTATAGTGATGTCAT
>CABFWO010004530.1:41003-62855 GCA_902155825.1 Timema genevievae
GGGGGGGGGGGGGGGGGGGGGGGGGGGGGGGGACGCAGGTTACATTACGGAGAAGTGAAGAGATGTACGGTGATACTGGACCCTAAAGAATGATCGGTGTGGTGGAAGCGTTCCAGACACTAGTCTTGATGACAAAAAAAATTATCATAAAACCCCTCATGAATGTGTTAATGAAAGGGATTCTTAGAGCTAAAAAAAAAGACCCTTCTACAAACTCCATCTTTTTTTTTAAACAAAATAAAGGTTTTGGATGATGAAGCCACTTAGTCTACGGAGTGATGTTTAACAATTGTATAATCAGTGGTCGCGTGTTCTAACGACTCACTCACGTACTAGACTGGATTGCAGGTGACGAGGATATCAGGGTTTGAATCCTGACTGGGTGTATTGAGGGTGTTTTCCCCTAAAAGTTTCCCCACTCTCTCTCCACGCAAATGAGGGTACATTTTATTAAATCCTTTCATACTTATTCCATTTTTCATCATTATTGTATACGTTTTTACTGGAACGGGAGTATTTATAAAACAGGCATACCAGGACACATAAAACCTTAAGTGCACCATCATTTTACCAAAAGAGACCATGTATAAGGAGCTATCCAACTGAGCGACAAGGTGATACTAGGATACACATAAGACCTTATGGGCCATACTTGGTGGGTTGCATCTTGCCCCATCCCACCTAACGACCTCCCAGGTGTCACCCCTTCCACCCCTTTCAACCAGATTTTTCCCAACTGTCACCCAACCTGTCAACCCTCGTCATCTATCTCCCCTCCCTCCTCCTGTCGGGACCTGACAGCATCCCACGAGATTTTGTCTGCCATGACATCATCCTATGCGTCGTGATCATTGTCATCCTCCACCTTCCCTGTTGGGACTTGTTGACATGGTGCTCCATCCCCAGTGTTCGCCTTACCTCTCTCTCTACTATAGAGCTTATGACCAATGTTTTTTCCTGCATCTATAGTATATAATGTTAATCTATCAGACACATTCTTTAAGCAAATGTTGGTTTATGATCTACCTACTCATCTGCATTAAAGGGTTAGAGGAAGAATGGACTAATGACGAGTTTAGAGGAAGAATAGACTAACAACAATATAAGCATATAACATTTATTTGAAAAATGTTATACTATATTAACTTCGATCCATGAACTATGGAAAGGGTAGAATCTGAGACTTTTGAAAAAGGCTTATTTCCTTTTTGTCTTAAGACTATTTCAATAAGACAAACTTTTGTAATTGCGAAGTTTTTTCAGCTCCTTAGTGTAGACTCCTCCTATGATAGGTTTTTCCCTTCAGATCTTCAAGCAGGAAATATATAAAATTCGTTTCAACAGCCTTACATATAGTGAACAATTTGATAGATCAATTTTCTGAATATCCTTTAGAAAAAACATCCTTATGCTCTCTAATGCGAATGATATCGCCAACTTTAAACTGAGTCGTTATTGGGTCGACCATTTTAGAACGGAAGTAAACAATTTGGAGAAAACTATTATCCTCTACGTCAATAGGTCTTTTCTTCAGAGTTTGACTAAATTGTTCTATGACACTAGCTTTGACACTGCTGAACGTAGAATAGTTGTTAATCCTTTTCCTTTTCATAAGAGCCTTAAAGTTGACATTATAAAACTCTGAACCATATGAAGTCACCTGACGAAGGACGTGCACCATGCCAACGGTAGTTTTCTTTCGAGATATAAATATCTATGACAGTAAGAAGAGATGTTTGTATCCTCTGTTTGATCTTTAGTAAGATCATCTCGACCAGATCAACTTGAAGCAGTTCTTTTAATCCTCTTATTCCTAATAAAAACGATCTTCCTTCTGACTACAAACATTTCTCACTCTTCCAACTTCTGGCACCCGAGAATTTCAAAGTTAACCGTCATAGCACAATATTTTTTCCATATTCTAAATTAGAGTATCAATACTTTTTTAGACTGTATCCCTAACATTGTTGTGAGCAAATATATGTTTGTTACCTAATATGCATGGAATTATTTGTGCCGATGTAGGACTTGTTTCAAGAATCTTTAAGCCCCACCGGACTATCATTATTTACAAGCTATTTGGATCCTACATTGAAATGACCATAAGGAATGAGAGCTAAATTAGATGTGATTTGCTACTGGTTCGATGTCTCTAGAGATTATGACCCAATATTGATATGGGTACCAAAGAAGGTATACTCATCGTTGTACGAAGAAAAAGAAGAGCAAGAAGGGTGGATTCTTACCAATCATTCCCCTTATAGCAGCATTAGGTGCAGCTACAGGAGGTCCTGCAGGGATCGTGAAAGCAGTAAATGAAGCAAAGGTGAGCATGAAGCAATTGAGTGAAGCTCACCGATATTATCATAAACTTGAAGCTATTGTTATGAGTGAAGGGATGTATCTTCGTCCATACTCAAAAAACTAACTGAGACGCTCCCAAAAGACCCCTTAACGAAACCGATCCATACAAGTACATTAAATATTTAAAGATTCCATACTTTAGAAGCACTTTCGCTAGAGAAGCTTTACCTACTATTCCTCTATGGAGTAAATAGTGTGCCATCAATCTCTATAGGTATAGTGGTAAGGCTACACATTGGGGAGTGGGGGCGTATAAAAATCACGAAGGTCACGTTGAATACTTTGATAGTTTTGGCGATCTAAGACCCCTCTCCCCCCTCGAACTCGTGCAATACCTAAGAGAAATACCCATAATATATTATCATGATAGATACAAAGAGTACGGCACTGTTTTCTGTGGCCATCTTTATCTCATTTCTTAAGCATAAATACCGATGCTAGCCCTTGATCTGAGGAAACATGTCTAAGACGTTAACATTGATGGATAAGAGTTGGAATCTGACAAAATTTTTTCCCTCTGAGCATATTGGGGGAAGAGAATTATGAAGAAGAATGAATTACTGGACTGATCAATCTCACTACATTTAATTCTATACCGAGCATTGACGAACGTAATCAGGAATTCTAATATCACTTATGAACTGGAGGCTCTGGACCTACATCTAAAAAGATAAATGGCTGTAGACGTGAACTTCTCAATCATTGGCGATCCGATAACCTTAAAGAGTTACATCACCTGTTCTAAAGTTGTTGACTTTACCAAACCTAATACTTTCGCCTCTCGGCTGGGTTTCAACGAAATCTTGTTGGACGGTGAAATGACACACGTCTCGACCAAAACTGTAAATATCCTACATGTAAACATGATTCGTTTAGAATGTAGTCTTACCCGTGGAGCTTACGTCAACGGAAATCCTATTCATACTATGCACGAGCTCAGCACGACAGTCCCTCCAGGCTATAAGATCGTGAAAGTGTCAAACAATTATATTTACCTTCCAGTCATGAAATGAGTAATAGTCTATCTCTGTGTGACTGCTTGACGAGTGACGAGATATTGTCAATTTTATCGACGAGACTAAATCGTTACGACATCATCCAAAACGTATGAGTGGTAGTTCTCATTACATTGAGAGTAGATCGATGGGATATTCTCTTCTAAAATGAAGGATGAGTCCATCGATCCATTGAATATTAGAGACTCTGCAGTCTTCGATATAGCTCTAACCAGCTTCCAGTACCATTCCTACGCTTCGAATATCTTTGGGCCCTTAACTAACGGGAACAAGCTCAGGACAACCATTCAACAAGAAGGATTATTCACGCTACCTCATTGTTCTCTCTTTTGCATATCAAGGGGAAACTTCTACTGAATACTGGAGACGTTGGAAGAACTTCAAGAATCACCAATAACGGAATACTTAATCTCTTTTCAAAAATCGCATACGATATTAATGGTGTAGAGAGAGAGGTTTATAATCTAGAGATGTTGGTATTTCAACTAGGCTTGATAACCATCTATCTTTACATTAATCTATTTGAATTTTAAGAATTTTCATTAAGAAGCACCTTACGTGATAATTTTGACGAAGCCAGAGAACTAAAGAAGGGCCGCTCAGCTTAGCAACGCTATATGTGTGGTAGGGTACGTGCATACAGGCAGTGAGGTGGGGTGACGCGATTTCAAGTGGAGAGGAGCGAGGCGCATATACGCGACAAAGAGCGGGCAATCAACACACATACAGCGTTGCGAAGCGGAGCGGGACGGGGCGGGGCGGCACTTCCCTAGTTGGCTAAATGGCGTCGTCAAAACTATCACATACGGTGTTTCTTAATGAAAATTCTTATTTTAATTGGAAAACCTTTAAAGGGCAGGGAAGAAGCGAGTGGTTATATGAAATAGGTCAAAACGGGGACTATTATGGGGAATATCACCGTTTTCCGTGTTGAGGAGACATGAGATACGATTTGTCGAGTATACAAGGATATCACTCAAATACTTCGCGAACCAAGCGTAAAAATATATGTAAGTCATAATTGAATAAGTTATGGGGAAAAACAGTTTAAAATAACATGGATATTTAGTGGAACACTGTTTTATGCCACATACCACATCACATCTCTAGCTAAGTACGTATGTAAGTCACATAGTAATATATAGTTACATAGATCTGTAAGTAAGTCGCATAGTAATATATAACTAGTTACATCTGCAAGTCACATAATAATATATAGTTAGTTACATCTACAAGTCACATAGTAATATCTAGCTAACTATACTGGGAAGTCATATAGTAATATCTAGCTAACTATACTGGGAAGTCACATAGTAATATCTAGCTAACTATACTGGGAAGTCACATAGTAATATCTAGCTAACTATACTGGGAAGTCACATAGGAACATGGAATCATACATAGCTGTTCAATGCAGAGTACTACCAGAGAGGGGGGTAAGAGGCTCAATGCCACAGGGTCAATGTTGTGGTTACCAGCTCCTGACTCTGACGGCTTGGGCTCGACCCCCAACTGGGAACAGTGATGACTGGAGAAGGGTCAGGTTGGGGGGTTCAATGGGGGGTGGGGGGGGGTAGGTCCCTACGGTATTTGTTTTACCCTCACTTTAGGGGAATACTTGTGTATTATATTCAAATTCACCTTTATTATCCGGTACCCTTAAATTATAACTATACATAAGTCACTAATTTTCAGCACACTCTCTTAGCATTACTCTAACGTCTACTTAAGGGCCAAAGAGATCTGGGTTATTGTTTTAATAACAAGGTATGGACTAATTAATTATTATTATTATTAACACAGAGTCTTACTACCCGTTCGGCTTATACGCACTTACGCTAATATGTAATGGTAGGGTGATTGTGAGATGAAATAGAGGACCTACAGTTTAACGTGGGATCCGAACCACGGTGGAGGCCTGGCATTCCACACATTCACAAGTTGTGATTAATACACGTCTTGTCAGAGGTGAAGGAAGGGTTTGGGCAATCAGATAAATCTGTGCCGGGACCGAGGAAACTAATTAATTAAATAATTAAAAGCGCATGCACAATTGAACAAACTATTATATAAAGATTAAGAAAGTACACACAAATATATATATGTACCTAATCAAGCCGTTCTCTTACGAGGTAGGCAAGAAACTGTGCATATAGCTCAAAAAACAACTCTGTACTTAATCTATCCTCACTAACTTTCTCCACACTTCCCTGTCCTTACATACTCTCATCGCTTCAACAACATCCATACACAGAGTCGTACATGCTCTTTTATTCTTTAAACTCTTAAATGTTCTTCTTCTTCACACATTCGTTTACAACATTTAGCCACGTCTTACATGGCCTACCCCTTCCTTTTGATTCACACACTCTACCTTCATATATTTACTTGGTCACTCGATCCACACTAATCCTCTCAACATGCCCAAACCAACGTAAGACGCTTCTTTCACATTGACCTATAGGATTCCCTTTCAAACCTCCTTCAGGAGCCATTCACTACTGACTCTGTCCATACGAGCTATATTAGGATTTAGTACTCTAAAATATTTGATTAAATCATTAAATTTTTATTTCTAATTTAACTTTTCATTATTTACATCATACCTAGGACCTCTGTAATTTATTACTCAATTCAAGAGCCCATCCAATCTTTCCACTATGGGCTTCCAGCCTTTTCCAGGGTTTGAGCCCAATGTGTGACTCGGATCCTCATGGCCCCTTGATAACCTAGAGGAGCTCATTCTAGGTTTTACATTATTATTTCCACTGAATCTTACTACCCTTCCCGAGCTATTTACAATTAATTACACTTGTGGTGTAGGTAGAATTTTGATGAAATATACCTTTATTTGCGCGAAGAGAGAAGGGGGAAACAGTTTAGAAAAAACACCCTCAGTACCCTTGGTTCGAATTAGAATTTTGGCCTTATCACCGACAAACCACACGAGCGTGACGTAAAGTCTGCGTGCTCACCCATTCTTGTTTAAATTGTCATAAATTGTCTATAAATTGATTGTACGAATGAAATTAAGATGTCGCAAAAGGGAATAAATGATCCCAGTGGATACTTTGTAGGTTATGGTAGCAGCCCTACTCACCCATGGGACTGCATCAGTAAACTTAATCAACAAGCAACATCTGTCAGAGTTGAGTAACCAAAAGGAACCATTGCAGTAACTTAAGTTTTGATCAGTTTAACCATTTACAATTATATTAAAAATTTTGTTCTTTCTATAATTATTATAATAACTTAAGATAAACATAAAGTTATAACTTCTACAAGGAATGCGACCCATTCCGAAACATGCTGTGACCCTCAGGTTGTAAACCACTGTTTTACACGGTCTTGTGTGTTTATAGTGAGTTGTGAATTCAATTCGCATAACAAATTAGTCATTCCGTTCATTGCGGTCACCTGGTGGAAACACAATACAGACGATACCGTTCCTTTATACACTCCGCGTACAGCCCTGTACCTACACTTGGTACAGTACACCACACACACCACTGTACACTCCTCGTACAGCCCTGTACCTACACTTGGTACAGTACACTGTACACTCCTCGTACAGCCCTGTACCTACACTTGGTACAGTACACTGTACACTCCTCGTACAGCCCTGTACCTACCCTTGGTACAGTACACTGTACAATCCTCGTACAGCCCTGTACCTACACTTGGTACAGTACACCACACACACCACTGTACACTCCTCGTACAGCCCTATACCTACCCTTGGTACAGTACACTGTACACTCCTCGTACAGCCCTGTACCTACCCTTGGTACAGTAGAGGTGAGTGAATTCGTGTTAGCACTGATATTTATTCAGCTTGTGCACGCAACCAACCGGGATTGTTCTGGAAATATGGCAACGTTGCTTTTTATCTCCCACTGCGTCTTACTACTCATCCGGGTTGTACGCATATATACTAATTACGCTAATGTATTAAGGATGAGGAGGATTGGATATTGAGGCTGTACCCGCATTTTTGTGGAAGGGTAGTGAAAACCATCTAGAAAACACACCCTCACCACCTGGCTGGGACTTGAACCCCGATCTCCCCGTCATCTGCAGTCCAGTCTATCGTGAGCGTGACATCTAAGACCAGGATTGTCAAACTCGTTTGATAAAAAAGGGTTACATTAAAAATTTAAAATAGTAAGGGTAGGGGTGGGTGGCACATTTCAAAAATGTTTATATTGTCATTGTCTTAGGTTAATATATTTCAATATTAGTACATTTTTATTTATAAAAAAAAATAAGCCCCCTGTGCAAGACGATAAGGCATTTTTTCCCCAAAAATGTTGTAACTTTTTTTTGCAACAATGGTGTAAATTTCTGTATTTAAATCTTGCGCCGAAGTCGCTTTCATTTTTTTACATCCATTACTGTTTCCAGACTGTGGTCTGGGTCAGTTTTTTATTCAAGCCTTATATTTTCCATTACAGGCTTGCTAGGCCCGTCCTATGCCTTATAATCTAACTTAAGACTAGGACAGGCACAACATCCAGTCCCTGGCCGTTAATTTCTCACTATGAAAGGGTAAAGCCACATTTCATCCATGGTAAATTTTTCGGCCATGCCGGGAATAGAACCCGGGACCCTTAGCTCAGTAGACAAACATGCTATCGAGTGAGCTAGGGTGTCTGATTCTCTTTCATTAATTATTGTTGAAAAATGTTTGCCAGTAAATAGAGACCTTTCAGTTGTTTGGTTCCATTTCATGTGAAGAAACCAATGTTCGCATATGGTTGTGCTGACAAACATCGCACATATTTGGTAGGGTGCGAAAATTTAACAGTTTTTTGGGAATTGATCCATGTCAAAGATATATAAAGAAAGTGGTCGTGTTGCAAGATGGTTCATCATAAGGTTCGTGGGCCGAACAAAATCATGGATTGGATCACAAGTCTAACATGGCTGCCTTAAACCATTCATCCACATAAGTAGGCTGTCTCTTGCTTTTATTATTATACCAGTAAACCCTTGCTAAACTTTCGCACATTCAACCTTCCCCTCCCCCCCCCCAAAAAAAATATTTAGTCTTTTGTTGGGTTGTTGAAATTAAATACTCAGCCAAGTGTATACACAAAATAGCAAAGTGAGTTTATTTATTTTCGGTAATTGATACAAAATTTTGTTAGATTTTTCTTTTAACTTAAATTTTAAACAAACAATGTGTTTTAACGTAAACTTAGTATGCTATGTTAGATGTTGGTAACAAAATCCTATCCACTGATACCTTATTCATCGCTGTAGGCTTTGTATTAGTTGAGAAAAAGGGATGTTGACAATAGAAATAATATATAGGAGAATCTATTAGTACTGAACCAATTCTATTTGACTTTCTTTGAAATACTTCAAGTCAAACATACTCCTATATGAATATATTCCCTGTGCCCCCTTGACCCCTCATTCTCACTAAGACTAGTTAAAACCCACGCTTTTTTTTTTACAGAAATTCTATACCACAAGACCGTTTTATGCCATTTATAACGAAGCCCAGTTCAATCTTCACCAACCACTTCAGCGCTATGCGATAGTTGAGTTCATTGTATGCTTCGTTCGAAGCCATTCAAGAGTATTTGACGTCAAAGGAAAAATTAGCAACCGGTTTTATTAAAAAAATATTTCATAGAAACTCGCTATTTCGAAATAATTCAGTACATTATGTTGGCTACCATTAATTTTTTAATGATCTACACAAATGTATATAACGTACAAACATTGCTTCTATACCAACCACCAAGTGAGATTATAGTCCAACACAATACGTCATAAAACTTTAATAGAGCGACTTGAAATTAGACACGTCAAATTAATTAGGCTATAAAATTACTAGCAGCACTCTCTTAGCAAACAAAGGTTTTCTACACTTATGAATCACGCTACGTGGCATGACTGAACATGTGACAGTGACATTGACAGGCGTGTTAAAATCTAACACTAATGATCGGGGCTGAGTTCGAATCACAGCTGAGAACACCGGGAGTGATTTCTCAAAGTGTGATTTTCGCATACCTTCTCTAGGAGAATTCGAAATGACTAAACAGGCATTAAAAACTAGTAAAGAATTCATCATTATTTGACAAAAACAAATTATTTTTGAGGGAAAGGGTTTTTTTAACGTAAACTCTCTGAAACACTTTATAATACCAGAACACTACTTACAAACTGGATTCATTCTAGAACAAATATCAATGATAAATTTATCGGTCATGCAAGGAATAGAATAAGACCCCCTACCAACTGAGCCAAAGTATTGTGCAATATAACTGAGAGTAGTTTCACTCAATTAGGTTTTCATCCCTCCTTACACTCAAATGTGGGAACATTTCTTGAAAATTCTACCTTGTTCATACCTACCCCATTAGTGTAAATATACGGACACCCCAAAAGGTTTGTAAAACGTGTTTCACACACACAAAAAAATTACGTGTTTGTATTTACTAAGCAATAGAATCTCTAAATTTAATTTTAAAATAAAAAACGAAATAGAAGCTTGTGTTTTTTTTTAAAAAAAAAAGTAAACAGATTAGAGAGAAAAGGTGAGTCTCCCTTTTAAAATAATTATATTCATCATGGTGTAATTTTAAAATCAACACAATAATACATTCAAACAGAACGAAACTAATTTAAGGTGCGATGGAAGGGGAGTGCGAATTAAAGTCCGTATTTTTTTAGGTTTTCTTAAAAAAAAATTTTTTTTGGCCTAGCTGGATAAAATATTACTCCAGTAAAGTTAATTTTAATTTTCTACAAATGGTGATTTCAATAGTTCTTGAATATTTGTCATAAGAATTTTAAAAGTTGAACATAATCTTTTAAATCCCATCAATTTAATTTTTATTAGGTGTTCTGTCATACGACAGGTTAATTCCTTTTGTCAGTGAACTTAGAAACCCCAATACACTCTGTCCTCTGCCTCCTCTTTCAGCTACCAGAATTTTCTTCTTCCCTTCAATTCATCCAATATTTGAATCCTCCTTCTTCCTAAGATCCTCTTTCCCTCAACCTTTCCTTCTATGACGTCCAGACGACAGCTCCTCCTAAGGATGTGTCCAATAATATAGGCCTACTAACAACATTTAATAAACAATTATTTTCAATACTTATTTATAAATTGTATTTTCCTTTTGTTAGAATCGTTCAGATCTTCGTGGTACGATACGGGTTTGATGTTACTCCATACTATTGATGTCATAATAGGTTAAAACAAGGAGATGGACCAACTTTCCCTTTAATTTTTAATCACGTCTTAGAGTAAGATATCAGGGTACGCTGATTATTTAACTTTGTTGAGCAAATTATTAATATTATTATTATTAGCACCGCGTCTTACTACCCGTTCGGGTTGTACGCACTTACGCTAATGTGCAATGGTAGGGTGATTGTGAGATAGAAATGGAGGACTTACAGTTTAACGTGTGATCCGAACCACGGTGGAGGTCTGGCATTCCTCACATTCACAAGTTGTGATTAATACACGTGTTGTCAGAGGTGAAGGAAGGGTTCGGCAATCAGATAAATCTGTGCCGGGACCGAGGACTGAACCCCGGACCCCCAGCACAGAAGTCTGACACCTTACCTCCTAGACCACCAGGTCACCTGTTCGGCAATAGTAAGGAAGGTGTTGCAAGTAATGCAGAAATGTCATTAGAGGTTAGCTAGGAAATGAGATTAAAAGTGAATGTTGAAAAGAGTAAGTATATGATAACAAAGATTGAGGGCGATAATTTAGAGATTACTTCGAACAACAAATTTGACAGGGTTAATAAGTTTAAATATATAGGAGCAATTTTAACTTGCAATAACGACATTAGAGTGGAAAATAGGAAAATGAGACAGTCATTAAATGTATGCTATTACTCGGTCAGTAAGTTGTTGACATCTCGCCTGCTGTCAAGGAATGTAAAACTCAGAAAATACAAACCAATAATTTTACCAGTTGTTCTCTTTGGGTGCGAAACATGGCCTCTTGCCTTAAATGACGTGAATAAATTAAGGATTTTCGAAAACAAGGTACTTAATGCTTTGCAAAGGGCCAAGTGGTCCAAAAAGGGATTAGGATACTGGGGATAGGAAGATGTTATATAGTGATGAATTACATACCCTGTACTCACCACAAGACATTGATTGTTAGGATAGTAAAGTCTTGTAGATTACGGTGGGTAGGACATGCAGCGTGAATGGGAGAATATAGAACTTTGTTCAGGATACTGACTGGCAAACCCAATGGGAAGAGACCAATGGAAAGACCTAGACGAAGATTGGCGGACAGCATTAGAATGGACCTGAAAGAGAGAAGGCGTAATGAGGTTGAATGGATAGAACTAGCTCAAGATAGAAATAGGGTTATACGCTTAACTACTAATTACACTAATGGGTTAGGAATTGGGAAGCTTGAATTTACTGGAAGTGAACCCGCATTTACGTGGAGGTAGAGTGGAAAACCATTTAGGAAAAACCATCCCCAGTTCACCCGACCCACATTCGACCCTCAATCTACCCGTCCTCGGCAGTCTATCTCAACACGAAACTGGAGCGTTAGCTAACGTAAGATAGATGTTATGATAACGCACTAGTCGTGTTGAGCTAGACTGCCGAGGACGGGGAGATCGAGGGTCGAATGTGGGTCGGGTTAACTGGGAGTGGTTTTCCTAAATGGTTTTCCACTCTACCTCCACGCAAATGCGGGTTCACTTCCTCTAAATTCAACCTTCTCAATTCCTAACCCATTAGCGTAAATATTACTTAAGAGTATAACCCGAACGGGTAGTAAGACGCGGTGCTAAATAAAAAAATAAAAATATATTTAATAAAAATAAAACGTTGACGGTTTCCCCAATTAAACCCTCAAACACCAAATAAGACTTCTCTTGTACACCCCATTTAGCCTGAAAGGTAGCATTTATTCCTTGACGTAATACACTATGGTGGTGGGTTTCAGGGTAAACGGAGTGTACGACCTTTTCAGACTGTTGTGTTTTCCACAATTTTACCTAGCCTTGTCTGCCACATGAAGAATTAATCTTAACAATGTTTGGGGCCGGGCGAGAGGAACAACTTACTATACCCGAGCAAGTGAAAACAGCAAACACAGAACTAACGAAATACTGGGAGGAACAACAGCCAATCTAACTATTTACAAATAAACTCACAATTTAATTTGTAGAAAAGTTTCTATTAGTGGTGTATCATTGTCATTCTCCGATAGTTAAGAACACATTTTCTATCAAGACCATACGATATTAAAACGAAACTAAACAACTAATTAATTTATCGAAATAAATAAAAAAAAAACGAATGAGAAAGAGAGCTAAAATATTGCTTAACGCTATTTTTCTATTAACCTAGGGCATTCAGTCGGTTTTTGCGCTCAAAATATTCAATTCTAGCTCGTTCTGGCAAACCTATAGCCACGTTGTTTTGAGACAGACACCGACAAGTCTCGTAAGGGGGGTACTAGGCGAGAAAATATACCCCCCTCCCCTCACTATTGCCCTGAACCCTTCAACACTTGCACACACTTTTAAAAAACTAGTCACACAAATAAACATAATAAAAATTAAATCAACGTCTTTAGAAAATAAATACGATAGGTCTTTGCTGCCCCCTCCCAACCCCAGCCATGTAATTTTTTATTTATTTTTTTACCCCGTGCTGGAGGTTATTTTTTCGTATTTCTAAATTTTCTATCACCTCCTAGCAAATGATTGTGCGTTTTCTTTAAATTCTTCATCCTTACCATGCTACTGCAAAATTTTGTATTTCTCAGTCGTGTATTAAGACGTTCTGCAAAAAATAAAAAAATAAATAAAAAAAATTCAAAACTTGTTGAGGGACTAAAAGAAATAACGCCTTCTTAGGCATTCTTCTTTTGTTGGGTTTATCTAAAAAGTACGCTTCTGACAAACACAATTTAAACAAAAATATAAGCATAATGTAAACCTAGTTAAACTTCCAGCGTACACATTTGCAGCAATATATTTTTTCACCCTACCCTTTCAGTTAATATAACTCGGTTACTATAGCTCCTGGGACGTTTTGGTTAGAGTTAACTCTAAACCACAGTAAAACTTCCCTTCAGATGTTTCTCCTGAAACGTTTATATCAACTGGCATACTTGGCCCAGACAGGATATACAGGATGTTCCAGTATCAAATGGCCAGACTTTGCAAAGTGGTAAGGGATTGAAAAATTAACAAAAAATATCCTTTGAATATTAACTCGGTTTCACTGCCTTTTCGAATAAACGACACAAGACTAAATAAAAGCTCGTTTTTATGTTTAAAAGGTGAAATAAAACTAAAATATTATGCTCATGAAAACTACCTTTTTTTTTTATAAAGTTTGTGCAGCGTTCAATTATCACTAAAGTAACCCTTAATTTGTTCTCTTGTTTTACTTAGTTTAAGAGGAAACCGGTATTAAACATCCAATGATAGGCCTACATGTGAAATTCATATTAAATAAATTTTAAGATATAAAATTAATAAAATTGCTTCTGCAATGCCTGTCTCCGGGATGGACATCATTCTGAACTAAGTAAATAAATAAAATTATAAAATTAATATTTTATTTAATACATATAATTTTATTTGGTTTAGTTTTTTGCTGTTTGCTTGAAAAGAAAGCGAAACCGAGCAAATTTTCAAAGGACATTATGAGTTAGTTTTTCAATCAGCTACCACCTCACAAATTTTGACTCTTTATTCTGGGAATATTATACTACTATAAAGCCACATGACTCACTCACTCTAATGTTTACCCACTTCCAGATGAGCTAGAAACTTGAAATTTGGTATACTTATAGCTTCTAGCCTGTAACCGACGGGAAAACTCTAAAAAGTTTAAAAAAAATTTAACCCCTGAAAAAAATTCAAAATGTCGGAGCAGCTTTAAAGTCGGTGCGGACATTTCTTTGGAGGTCTCTTGTGGCTAAACGGTAAGACCTATCAAAAAACGGATTGCACCAGCAGCCACGGATTTGGCGAGATCCACAAGTTTGGTCCTATTACTTTTTGTCGTATCTCCATCGGTTATACCTTAGATAGAGCTAGATTTTTTGATTCTAGGTAAATTTTGAACATTTTCCACACATTTTTTAATTTTCTGACACACTTATGGGACAGCTAGAATCATAAAATTTGGCAGGCATATTAGCACATCTAATTTAAATAAGCGTGCCAAATTTGATGATTATAGCTGCCCTATAAGTATGGATAAACTAAAATAATGTGTGAAGAATATAATACAATACAATAACGGCAACTTTAAGTTGTTACGTGCAAAACAACGCTGGAATTACATTAGTTTACATCCACTTGCAAAGAAAATTCACCGGGGGTTTGGGGGGGCGGAGCTCCCAACGAGCAAAGCGAGTTATACATATACACCTACATAAATAAGTATATATACATATATATACAAATATATATATGTGCATAAATATGGAGATATAAATATGGATATATAAATAAATATATTATATATAAAACGAAAAGAAATCGCCAAGCTTTAAACACTCATGATCCAAAATGCAACCTATATTAAGTAGGCCCTATAAATATTATTCAGAGATCCCTAAATACTTAACGTTAATGTAATGTTTACGGTCACTTACTGTGGAATGGGAGAGAATGTAAATTAAAATACCATATTTTTCTCAGGTCTTTCATGACAAGTAATTAAGAATTGTCAACCCGGCTTCGGTGGCCACGTGGTCTAACGCTACTCTCGTGTTGCCAATGACTGGGAGATAGGGGTTTGATCCTGGTCAGATGCACTGAGGGTGGCTTTTCCAAAATGGTTTTCCACTCTCCCTCCACTCAAATGTGGGTGCACTTACTCTAAATTAAACCTTTCTACTCCTTAACCGATTAGTGTAATTAGTACATAGGCGTACAAACCGAACGGATTGTAAGACGTGGTGCTAAAAAAAAAGAATTGTCAAGATTATTATAAGTAGAAAATTAAACTAAACGTATCTACTGAAAAAAAAATTGATTTATTTTGACCCAAAGTTTCTTTGTTGTAAAAATTGAAGAAAAAAAATCGGTTCTTAACTCTCATTACATTTCCTCGCACTCAAAATGTTCACGTAAAGAAAAATAGTTTGTGATCAGAATTCGTTCAAAGTTAAAACTAACCTTATTTTTAAATAATAAAACACAGTAATCTAATTTGGACGGTTTGCAAACAAAATGTTCTCAGAAATGGAACTTTGACAGTTAAGGCTAAAAATATGACCTCATATATTTACAAATGAATTCATCTAACCACTTGACGAGGGTTTGATGCACTTGCGGACCAACCCACATAGTCTTACTGTGGATTCACACGTTCACTAGCGTAAAACAGGAACGTGGTCACGTGACGAGCTCTAAGCCAATCACAAGATGTCCACCTCATCGACACGAGCTGTTCCGCTAAAGTTCAACTCATCTCTACTTCGTCCGCTCTGGCCGAGATGTTCGGCACGGGAGAACCAATCAAATCTCAGAACCAACCATCACAAATCGGTGCGCATGCGCATTTGACAACGCATGCGCTGTAGAGCTAGAAGCGAGCAGACAGCTTCGTTGGCCGTTGTGAGGAGATTTGAAATAACTCGTTAATGTAAAGCTTGTGTATCGATATATTTGATTGTTCCACGACACAACGTTATAATTTGTAAACATCCATCGGGAGAATGATATAAAATATGTTTATACACTAGAAAATAAAATAGGTCGATAGTCAGCTGTTTTAAAGCGTTGCAATGCATCATGGGTCAACATACAGCTTGTGAATTGCTGCGTTACTAAAGCAGAGGAACCCGCCTCGGTGGCGTAGTTGGCTAACGCGCTAGTCGTGTTGAGCTCGACTGCCGACGACGGGGAGATCGAGGTTCGAATCTCGGTCGGGTGAACTGGAGGTGGTTTTTCCTAAATGGTTTTCCACTCTCCCTCCACGCAAATAGCGGGTTCACTTCCTCTAAATTCAACCTTCTCAATTCTTAATCCTTTAGTGTAATTATTACTTAAGCGTATAACCCGAACTGGTAGTAAGACGAGGTGCTAAATAATAATAATAATAATAATAATAATACTAAAGGAGATGCTGCTTTATATTTTCGGCGAACGTGTGAATCAAGCTTTAACCTATATTAATAAAATAAAGAGTTAGTCTGTTATGACTATGAGCGTTGTGAGATATCTATCGCACACAGAGGGTTGACATTTTAAAATGAGTAATCACTATGCACGAACATGTGCATCTCGAAGCCAGAATTCTAATATTTAAAAATATATATAAACCGGATTGGAAGTAAAAAGACCGGGGCCACGCAGGGTTTAAAGTTACCTTCATCTAGTCTTCATCTGGTCATTTGTCGTGGCTGGAAATTATATTAATGTAAGGTGACCTGGTGGTCTAGGGTTAAGGTGTCAGACTTCCGTACTGAGGGTCCGGGGTTCAATCCCCGTTCCCGGCACGGATTTATCTGATTGCCAAACCCTTCCTTCACCTCTGACAAGATGTGTATTAATCACAACTTGTGAATGTGTGGAATGCCAGGCCTCCACCGTGGTTCGGATTCCACGTTAAACTGTAGGTCCTCCATTTCATCTCACTATCACCCTACCATCACACATTAGCATAAGTGCGTATAACCCGAATGGGTAGTAAGACGCGGTGCTAATAATAATAATAATGATAATATATTAATGTAAGCGTTTATCAAGCAGTAAAAAAAAGCATATTTATTTGACTTTGTTTTTAATGCACATGTCATATGAAATATTACTATTTTATTGTTTTTAGCGACTTTAGCTTGTCTTTAGCTATTTAACACAATATTTAGATTTTACCTAATATCTTGTCAGCGCGCCAAATGACCCACCGTTAAGGACCACAGCTTTAAGGAGTCACTGTCACAATAAACTACACTGCCTATAACAGGGAGATTGGTGTACAAATCTCGGTCGGGTGCACGGAGGGTGGTTTTTTCTGAATGATTTTACATTATCTCTTTACGCAAATATTATTATTATTATTATTATTATTATTAGTACCACGTCTTACTACCCGTTCGGGTTATACTCACTTACGCTAATGTGTAATGGTAGGGTGATTGCGAGATGAAATGGAGGCCCTACAGTTTAACGTGGGATCCGAACCACGGTGGAGGCCTGGCATTCCACACATTCACAAGTTGTGATGAATACACGTCTTGTCAGAAGCTGAAGGAAGGGTTTGGCAATCAGATAAATGTCTACTGGGACCGAGGATTGAACCCCGGACCCTCAGCACAGAAGTCTTGACACCTTACCTCCTAGACCACTAGGTCAACTACGCAAATGTTGTTTCATCCACCCACTCTAAATTCAATCTTCCTCATCACTGACACATTAGCCTAATTAGTACAGATGTGTACATCCCGAATGGCCAGTAGGACGTGGTGACAAAATAAAAAACTTGAATTAATGTCCTCAAGTTTCGAAGGCCACCATCTTGTACCTCACCGCGTGTTCCAACCTAACCTACAAAACTTGTCATGCTTTCCCTCTGCCGTGATTGTGGTTAACACGCGACAGACATAACCTCAAAGTCAACAATGTGTCACATTTGTATACAACTCATCTTGTGCCACGTTTTCAACTTTACTCGATAGACACGCCCACTTTTTAACTCCCCGCTCTATCGGATGTCACGAAAAGTCACAACCGGAGGTCGTAGAGATTGCACGAGAGCAAATGCAAGGGCGCCCACAACACCGGAAGGGGTTGGGACGCTTAAGGCCACCAACCACTTGAAGAGAAATAACCTCTCACTGCTGTATTTCTTATGCTAATGGCATTTCTGAATCTTCCAAACCAATAAAACAATCCTCAATTAAGGGGATTGGAGCAAAAACCAGATAGCCCTCATAGATTTAGATAGCTAATGAGGTAAGCTACCAGAAATCACTACTAGCATAGTTTTTCATAAAATTAAGATTATCATGTTTTTGCCCCGATCACCTCAACTATCTTAGAATGTTCTGTTGTGACCCTGACACTCCTGTATTTCTTATGGTAAACACAGCTCTGAAGCTTCCAAACCAATAAAACAATCCTCAACTAATTTAAAAGGTTCTGTTGTGACCCTGACACTGCTGTATTTCTTATAGTAATGGCAGTTCTGAAGTTCAAATGATAACAACTTTCAAGTTACTGTTTGGGTTCCGTTTGGTTACTCAACTATGACAGATGTTAGTTTGCTGTAGCAGTCTCGTGTTTAGGCGAGTGGCGCTGCTACCGTAACATCCAAATCAGCCGCCAGTCTCGTTAATTATATTTTGAGACAATTTAGTCTCATTCGTATATTCATTATATAATTAATTTCTAATAATTAAATCAAGCACATGAGCTTAACATCACGCTCGTTTGGTTTATCGGCGATGATGTGAGGATTCCAATTCCAACCGGTGGTCTTCTTAAAAGGTTTACCCCTTCTTCCTCCACTCAAATAAGGGAACATTTCCTCAAAATTATACCTACTCCACAAGTGTAATTAAATGTGGCTAGACCCGCTTCTGTGGCCACGTGGTCTAACGCGCTATTCTTGCAGTAGACTACAGTAGACTAGACTGGTGATGACGGATATATCGAGGTTCGAATCTCGATCGGGTGTATTGAGGATGGTTTTCTAAAATTGTTTTCCACTCTCCCTCCACGCAAATGCGGGAAGACTTACTCTGAACATCAACTCCCTAATATCTTAAACCATTAGCGTAATTAGCACATAAGCGTATAACCTGGACGGGTAGTAAGACGCGATGCTAAAAAAAAAAGGGAGTAGGCTGGAAGGGTAGTAATATTGATTAAAAATATCAAAGTAAAAACTAGGCTATCAAGGGGTCACGAGGGTCTTAAATACGAAAATTGGGTTCAAACCCTGGAAAAGGTTGGAAAACGGTGGATTAACCCCTAAACAACAATGGTGGTAAACGTATTCAATAACTTTTTAGCACCATGTCTACTACCCATTCGGTTTATAAGGTACGCTTGGAGATGAGGATTATACTCATAGGAAGTGTACCCATTTCCGCGTGGAGGAAGAGTGGAAAATCACCCCCAGTACACCTAACCAAGATACGAACCTTGATCTCCCCGTCCTTAGCAGTCTAGCTCAACACGAAACTAGCGCGTTAGCTAACTACGCCACCGAGGCAGGTCAATTTTTCTATTTAATTATTTATGTAATTTGTTCATAAAAATATGTTATATATACTCACTGTACATATAGGCCTACAAGGAAAATTCTCGAAACCAAATCCAAGTGCAAATATTTTTTTGTTAGTTGTTTTATGCTTGAAATAATATTATATTGTTGTTATTTAAATAATTGTATGCACTAAAATTACTTGGTAAATGTTTTATTGCACAATTGTTTGCAATATTTTGTTTTGATCTGATAAATCTAGCTACTATTAAAACATGAAATTAAATTACTTCAGATTTTTTTCCCCATATAAATATTCATTTGTAGATGACCTGGTGGTCTAGGGGTAAGGTGTCGGACTTCTGTGCTGAGGGTCCGGGGTTCAATCCTTGGTCCCAACACAGATTTATCTGATTGCCAAACCCTTCCTTCACCTCTGAAAAGACGTGTATTAACAACAACTTGTGAATGTGTGGAATACCAGGCCTCCACCATGGTTCGGATCCCACGTTAAACTGTAGGTCCTCCATTTCATTTCACAATCACCCTACCATTACATATTAGCGTAAGTGCATATAACACGAACAGGTAGTAAGACGCGGTTCTAATAATAATAATTATTATTCTAATGATTTTAGGGTTTAAGACGCGGTGCTAATAATAATAATAATAATAATAATAATAATAATTTATGATGCACAAAATAGCTCAGAACGGCAGTAATTGAATATAGATTGGGTATTTTAGCTGTCAAAATTTGTATTGGCGAAGTTTCGAAGCCGGATTTTTTTCGAAGTGAACTCGAAGTAGATATTTGTTTCGAAGCCAAGTTGAAGTTTATAAGATTCGCATAATCCTAATATAAACTAGGGGTGTGACGTGTTATTTTGATCTAAAAAAAATTAGAATTTACGCATCAGGCCGGAGGCCTTAAATTCATTTTTCCGAAATATTGAGAGTAGCCATTTTGTTTGGAATATTTATAAATGTTTAGAAATGAAATTTAATCAAAATTGTTTGAGCTGATTTTGAGAAAATCAACTTTTTCTCTTTTTGCCCTTCAGTAAACTACCCTTAATTTTAGGGTTAGATATCCAATTCCAAAAACCCCTCGGGGCAACCCTATTAAAACCCTACATACAAAGTGTTAGCCCAATCGGTAAAATAGTTAAGGCTCTAGTTGGAGGTACAGAGAGAAAGACAGACGGAAATTCAAAAATTACTTTTTCGGATTCAGGGAGTCATGAAACGTCAAGATTTATCAAAATCTCGAGCTAGATTTTTTTTACAATCACAATACTTTCTCTACCTTTAAGATATGAAGAAAGTAAAAATAATCTTTAAAAACCAAGTTTTTATGTAAATGTACGTAAAGACTTTCTAAAAAAAAAACAAAGGTACGCCGTGCAGTCGGATTGTTAATAGATGTTTCATCGGCTCACAAGCTTCACTGCTGCTCTCTACGAGTATTTGGCGAATTATTAATGGAAGCCAGAGCAGTTTTCAGGACGAATGGCTGAGATTAAAATGGCCGCATTCTCTGAATCCTCTGCGCTACACTTCTACTAAGCGATCTCTTTCCTACTAGCACTTTTTTTTTTTAATATATGTTTTTTTTACAAGTTCTCCCACACTATATACAGCTAGCAGCTTTCACAAAGCCGCCTCTCTATCNTTACAAGTTCTCCCACACTATATACAGCTAGCAGCTTTCACAAAGCCGCCTCTCTATCATTATTTATGTATCGAGGTCTTTGTCGTTCGTTCTGTGCGAAGTGGTTTCATGGGGAGCCATGTTTTTTTAAAAAAAGTCTGTCTGCTTCTTTTGTAACGTTTTAGTTGATTGTATTTACAATTTGGTAATGCGACTGGCAGACATGACACCGGGACCAATTTGTAGCTTAATCCGTTCCGATTTATCAACTGTCAATGACTAGCTCATAAGATTAGTTGAAATGACCAGACTACTATGGACATAACGTGTGTGCTATGGTATAGCATTAGGGCTATTGGGTATAGCATTAGGGCTATTGGGTATAGCATGAGGGCTATTGGGTATAGCATGAGGGCTATTGGGTACATCATGAGGGCTATTGGGTACATCATGAGGGCTATTGGGTATAGCATGTGGGATATTGGGTACATCATGAGGGCTAATGGGTACATCATGAGGGCTAATGGGTACATCATGAGGGCTATTGGGTACAGCGTGTGGGATATTGGGTATAGCGTGTGGGATATTGGGTATAGCGTGTGGGATATTGGGTATAGCGTGTGG
>CABFWO010004531.1:0-27904 GCA_902155825.1 Timema genevievae
GCGTGATGTTGAGTGGAGTTGAGTGCGCGTGTTTCATGAAGTCGAGATCCAGCCCAGTCAAAGGGGACCAGATTAGGTGAGCCAGAACGTCCTTGTTTTCTTTATGTCTGTGACAACGTCACACAAGGACAGCTAGAATGACAAGGTTGACGAGATTAGGTTATATTTTAAAGATTGAAATAGTTAGGGTCCGGTACTACATTTTATGAAAAGTACACTTGACACAATTTACATGTTAATGGTAGTGTCCGAAACTACTAGAGGGATGTGTACTACGTGAATAACTCTCTAAACACATAATAAACATGAAATATTGTGCTATTGATATACGGTGCTCCTAAATACACCACGATGGACCCTTTTTCACCCGTACCCTTTCCATCGAAACTAGATGCTTGCAGTCCCAACTAAGAAGATCTGAGCGTCCTTTCAGATAGGGTGTTACTCGATAAGTGTCCCATTCTACTTCCCTCATCAAGCCTCTCCCCTCCAGTTTTACAATCAAAGACGCCAAATGCTATGCGCTGATTGGCTGCTGGCTCCGCATCAAACCTTCCCTTTATTCTGTGAAGTCACATGTGACGTGTCTTAAAATAGAACCCAGATTCCGGGTGGGGACAAAATAAAACAAGCCAAACTCTTTCAAATGAAATTAATGAATCTAGACGAATGTATAATCTAACAATAGATTTATATGAAATAAAAATACTAGATTGAAGCGTCAAAGTCCTAAAAATGAAGTTGATAAATTGATACTTTAGAACAGCGGTTCCCAACTTTTTGAATCGCGGAGCACTTTTCAGGAGAGAAATTTGTTACGGGGCACTATCGTTGCCTAGATGCTAAAGGCATGCACATTCATTTTTATTCTATATCTATCCAACCGCATATTTTAAAGTTGTTAGTCAATATTTTATCGTATAGTAAAAGAACGAATTATTTTTAGATTTCTAAATAGTTTAAATTTTGATCCAAACATAATTTTTCCTATTGTAAGCCATTGAAAATTGTAACTTTAAATATCGTTTTCTCAAAACAACAATTTTGCACACAAGTGTCTTTGGTATTAGGGCGACGATATTTTCACATAGAGCCTACATAGATAAGATACTAAACCAAATTACATCAGTATTCACGATGGAAACGAATGTTAAACATTTGGGCATGTTAAACATCAAGTTTTATTTCATTATAAATGTTATTTTCTCCCTTAATTTAAGAGAAATAAGGAATTTAACTACATAAATGCAAAACAACAACCAAAAATATAAATTAACCTAAAGAAACACATTTGATAAAGAATTCAAATCAGTTATTGTAAATTCACACTATGTTACCCACACAGATAGTGTTAAAACCATTTTCATGGCTGCAAAAAAAAGTTCACTTGGAATAAAAAGAGAACGATAAAGTATAGACCGCGAACTTAATTTACAACTAGAGGGATGGGACTACTGTGTTTTGATTTGCACAATGTGGCTATATCTGGTTGAATTTCGGAAAGCTGAAACCGAATATCTGGATCTGCATTAAAACGGGTTCTTTTGTTTGAGTAGCCTCATTGGCAGAGAATCCTGATCCACATAAGTAAGTTATTGCAGGGGAAGAAGGATTATTTTCGCTCTTTCTGACAAAACTTCCAATTCGTCACGTAGCTGACATCAAAATTATGATAGTGACTTCTTAGTTGCAAAATTCTCTTTTACCGCAGAATCTGATTTCAAATCATTCAAGCACTCATACTGCTCCGAGGCCAGGTTGGCTTTTCCGACATTCAAATAATATAATAACATTGCACTGCTACTTGATTTGTTTCGACTCTCGATTGTATACTGACTGAACATCAACTGACTGAAGGTGCGAAGAAACACAAGTTTTAAATATATTCAATAGAAACCTCCCAGACAATTCTGGAAAGGTGTCGAAGCAAACAATCGTATCTGAAAGCTCAGCGAAGTTCTCAGAGAGACGGGGTTAACTGGCACCCTCTAGTCTCTCTGTCTGGTTTCGCCGCGTGCAGTCTGTAAATAATTTCTACCCAATACTTACCTATACACAGTTGATGGACACACAAATTCACAGTTTTGATATCTTGTCACGTTTAATTTTTTTTATTTCAAATCTTTTCGCGGAGCACTTGGAGATGCTTTCCGGAGCACACTTTGGGAACCGCTGCTTTAGAATATAATATGTTGCTTACAGCATTGATCATAGTTTGGGTTACTTATAACTAGCATAGAACACCACACTTTCTTATAACTAAACATTTTAGCTTAACAATTAAATAATTATTAATATTGATTAAATTAGGCCTAGAATTGACAAATAGATAGTACATGCTGAAAGCAATTAAGGACACGATAGACTTAACTGGTTAAATAAAATAACATATTATTACTAATATTATTAAGGGGTAGAATTGAGTAGAATGAAATATAAATTGGCCATATAATATCATTGTATGATGGGCTGATGGGCACTTATAGGCCTACCATACGAACAATGAATTTAGGTGTTTTATGAGTAGTATTAAATTAGCAATGTAAACAATGGCAAATGATTATGTAGATAATATGATCAAGAGCTAAAAGCTTAAAAAATTACCATAATAACTTTACATTGGATGGTGAAAAAACTTTTGATCTGTGACTTATATCTCCCTCACCCCCTCCCCCTCTCCCCCACATCCCATACCCAAACACCAGTAGAAACCTTTTTAGCTACTTTATATTTCTTGAAGGAGCACTATCCAGCCATCCTTATAGTATACTATTATTCGGTGATTTTAACCGCCCTAATATTGTTTGGGAGTACCATCATGTTCAAAATATATCTCATCCCTACATTAAATTAAAAGCTACTCAACTTCTAGCCTCAACTTTTATAATTGGTTTAGAATAATTTAACAGAACATAATAATACCATAACGCTAAACTTTTAGAACTTGTCTTTGCTAATTTCCAAATACAGCCCCCATTCTCTAGTAAATATCGATTTACCTCATCCCTCTTTACTTATCGAAATGTATGTACCCCATATCTAAAATAAAAACAATTTTCCCATAAATTGTCTAGATCACCCTCATGGTGTTTAATATATACAACACTCTGGCAGCCACTGATTGGACATGTGTTTACTCAGCTGTAGATGTCATTACAGCAACTGACAGTTTTATTTACATAGTTCAAAACATAATCAACATTCATGTTCCTAAAATTACTATTAAAAATTCCTCTATACACCCCACTTAAATATTGTATAAGAAAGAAAAATCAATTTTAAAAAAGTATAAAAAAACAAATAGGATAAAATGCTATTCAGATTTTTCACACTATTGTAAATTAGTTAAAGAAACTTTACCAATTGATGGAGCCATCTGGATGAACTTATTAGAAATCAGCCTCAAGAGCCAACCCAAGGATTTTTGGAAATACGTTTAAAGTAATCGTTTAACCAGAGCCTCCCCATCTGATATTTAAATTAATGAGAACATAATAATAATCCTCTTTTAATAGCAAATGAATTTGGAAAGTATTTCGGCTCAGTGTGTGACTCTGCTTTACTACAGGCCTTGTTCAATTCTGAAAGCAATGTGTTCATGTAGCCTAGTCACATTACTCCTTCGGCTGTATCTCTTTATTAAAAAAACTAAGTTCATTCAAGTGTGTATGTAATCCAAAATGCTGAATTATATCTTCATTCAGTTGTTGGGATAAATTTTCAACCTTAGTTTGTCAAGTGAAACGTTTCATGAAGCATTGGAAAACTATATAGTCGTTTCCATAGATAAAAAGGTATAAAAACCAAAGTTTATTATTATAGGCTTACTTCTCTACTAAATACTTTCTCTAACTAAACTAAAGTATTTGAGAAAATAATAAATGGGAATATGTTTTACTATTTTAAATGACGACTTTCTGAAATTCAGCATGGGTTTGTACACAATAAATCTACTGTGATCAATTTAGTATAATTTTTGGGTCATTTTGCCCCTAAGTCTATATTCAAGGTCAGATTGATGCCATCTATTTTGATCAAAGTAAGACCTTTGATATGTGTCAACACAGTATTATTCGCTCAAAACTAAGTAATTGAGAATTATCAACTTCCTATATAAATTGGTTTATGAGCTACTTGGAAAACATATATTTTACCATCATAATTGATTCTATCATCTCCACCTCTTTTTTAGCCCCTTGTGGTATACTTCAATGGTTAAATTTAGGTCCTCTTTTTTTTATCGTGTTTATTTATGACATTGGTAATTACATTCATTCTTTAAACTATTTACTGTTTGCTAATAATCTAAGATTATTTTAAAAAACATCATCTCACTTGCAGATTGTTTATATTTGCAAATAAACATGAATGGTATAATACTACGGCCTACCGAGAATGGAATGTTAATCAATAAATCCAAAACTAAGGCTATAGCTATTACCAGGAAAACTACCTTTATTTTTTATCATTTATAAACTTGATATTGATAATATTGAAAGCAGTTTTTATATTATTGACATAGTTGTTACATTAGACCATAGGCTCTACTTTCACTATCAAGTTTATCATATAGTTTCTCAAGTTTTTACTTTGCTTTGGTCAGATTCAAACTAGAATATGCAAGTGTGACATGGAATTTCATCTTAACCGGCTTTCTCAGATTGGAAAGTGTTCAATGCACGCTGCTTGCTTGCTATGATAAACTTGCTAACTTTGTATCGCCGCTTCTCCTATCTGATAGAAGAAGTGATGAATATAGTAACAAAGATATACAAAGAAGGATGGGAATGATGAGATATAAGAGAGATATACAAGTTTAAAATATAGGTTTATTTAAATTCAAAAAATTGAAAGTATTACAAAAGGTTAGACGAGAACATATCGGCAATTTTAATTTGAAGTCATTATTGATTTAGGGTTAAGCAACAATGCATAACACCACTCCAGCCTTTAGAATACTAGACTTTAACCTCATAATCTTGTAAAAGAATAATAGTTAATAATACCTAATTCTAAAAAGTCCTAGTTTAAAGAGTTACAACGTTGGTAGTTAAATGAGCTAGCTAGCATGAGTTACCTCCATATTGAGCTACGAGATACAAAGGTTGCCAGGCCTCCACCGTGGTTCGGATCCCACGTTAAACTGTAGGTCCTCAATTTCATCTTACAATCACCCTACCATTACACATTAACGTAAGTGCGTATAGCCCAGACGGGTAGTAATACGCGGTGCTAACAATAATATATTTGTCTTTAAATTAATGTAAAATGGAATAATGTTGTACGTGTATTAAATATTATCAATTATTTCTATGTAGATGCCATGAGCTGACAGAACTCTTTAAGTTTTCAACATCACAACTGTCTAAAAGTGCTGTGATCTTCTAGACTGGGCAGTGTAGATATAACTACACAAACTGCAACTTCATAACACCACCACACATAAATGTAGGTACTATTGAGCCATAGTTATTTACACAGCTATATTCGAACTATTCCTATCATTCCTTTCACATAAAATACCCCTGTAAAATCAAAAAACGTCTGATTAGATGGTAAGACACGGTGCCCAAAAAAATTCAAAAGGAAAAATATTTATAAAAAGACAGATTTATCATGTTATACTTTAAATATTTCAAGAGGTATAAAAGGTTTTAATTTTTCTTTAATCTCTTTTAAAAGTTATATATTCCAGACTTTGCAGGCGTTGTTCATGTCTATAACTACAGTCAATATAGAAAGATTAGCCTACCCACAAGATTGGAACGAGACTTATGACGTGTTAGTTTTTATATTTTATAAACAATAATCTGTTTTAAAAAAAATTGCAGCTTACATTGCTTTCATTAGATGGATGCATCATCAAATGTTATATAATGTACTATGCTAATTTCATAGATATAACTATAGTCGTTTGAAGCAATAAAGTGGTATCTCCACTGGGTAGAAAAAGGATTGTGCTTACGGGGGAACCAACATGTTAGAAAAAGATTGTAGGTAGGTCTTCGTAAGAACCTCTATTGTAATTTTAGAGTGGAACAGCCTTACAGACGTTATTTAAACATTATATTCCACCGCAACTATGGAGAAATGTTTACTCTTGGCTTAGTCTTTATAAGCAGAAAATGAGATTCTTGAGGGGAAAAAGGTTAAAAGAATTTATACTCAATTTCCAAACACACATAACAGACAGGCAGATGTAGTGAAAAAATATGTAACGGAACATTGGAACGAAAATTTGATGTAAGAAATCATGGTCTTCAATATGGATGTGTGGTTGTACGGATGTTTTATATAAAAAAGCGTGACAAAACACTTGAGGAAACCAATCAAGAAAATGAAAGTGAATATGAGGATGATGATGATGATGATGATGATGATGATGATGATGATGATGATGATGATGATGATGATGATGATGATGATGATGATGATAGTTAATGAGTTTAAGACTATAGCGAACTTTTTTATTGGTTTTATTTGGACTTATGGTATAGGTTAATTCAAACAATTACTGTACAAAGTCAATGTTACGTTATTTTATTTTTTTAATAAAAAAAATTAAAATGGCAGTTCCCAGTTCGACATTCCATCACTGTGAAAATGGAAGCCACCCTTTCCATAAACATGTTATTTGGCTGTGCTGGGAATCGAACATGGGATTATTAGTTCAAGAGATAGTGCTAGCTCACTATAGGATATATTTGTATTTGTTTATCTTCTTGGAAAGACTCGGGATGCTAACATTTGCCAACGATTGTTTCGACATCCGAAATGATAAAATATGACCTTCAAATCACTGATTACTGTAAATACTCACCATCAGCATAAATTCCAATCATAGTCAAATTAGTGTTCTTCATTCAAAAGTAAAACCTCTAGGTGGAGAGTTAAGAAGGAAAAAATAAAATCAATCATCAATTTTAATTTAATTCTTTAGTACCTAAAGTGTAATAATTTATATCTTAATATATGTAATACTAAGGTAAGAACATTGCTTATGTTTTGTTTTATAGTAAACAATAAGAAATAAACAAATATAGGTATAAAATAACAATTGTAGTTTATTATAGTTATTAATATTGTGGTGAAAGTATTACTAGTTATATTATTATTTTTATATATATTTTTTGGTACAACATGTCTTATTATCCGTTTGTGTTATAAAATATTTGTATTAAAATTGATCATACCAAGATTTTAATAACTATAAAGGCATGCAATCGGGTACTCTTGACTTTTTTAAATCTTTATGCTGACTCTGGATTAATAATTCTTCATAAGCAATGTAGCAATTATAGTGAAAATGGCTTACATGATTTATTAATATATAATTATTTTAGCCCTGAACATAAAAATTGTATTAATAAACTTTATAATTCAATAATAAAATGTTTAAAGCTTTATAAAGGACCTGAAAGAGATAGGGATAGGAAGATGGACCCATACCTACCCCGCCCCCTCCTATGTGGTCCCCATCACACCCCTCCTTATCCAAAAACTCGTCCCTCAACACACTGTTTGATATATATATGATAGGCTTGATGGGCTCTTGGTGCCAGCTCTACAATTTAACCCCTTATCCGCAAGCTGTCCCTGTGAAATATTTACCGGAATATTTTACGACTCTAAATTTCACGGAAAATTTTCATCACTAGTTAGAACTATAAAAAGATAGGGAGGGATAGGTGGCATAATTTTCTGGGTGCAGTAATGATCTTTCGAGTTCCTAATGTCAGAGTAAGCAAGTAAGCATCTAGATAAATTCTTTGAGTGGATTAGAAAATATTAGCAGGCTAAAATATAAAATTCCCACAGCCATATTGTCGGACTGTATCATAACTCTTGATATTAAATCACTGCTTTGTTACATTGATTTATCTTATGACGCCACGACTAGTGCATTAATAAACTACTTTGAGCTAGCAATATGAATATTATTCCTATTTTAAATTATATTTTAGAAATAATAGTTACTCAACACTTAGAGTAATATTTTGATCACAAAAACGAGGGAAATCTTTGATTTAATTTAGACTTTTTTTATATTATTTAGCTAAGTTTCCCCAATACTATGAGTATAAATGTGTATTGGTGTCAGTTACTCTTTTAGTCAAAAACCACTATACCAATTTTGCTGAAGTTTTGCATGAACATAAATCGGACTTATGGTTAATTTATAGGCTGATAAAGATTTACGTTCTCAATTTTGTGTCAAGATAGCCGATACTAAACACTACCCTCTGGCATGTCTTCATTCCTCTTTTAGCTTTAAGCTATCGTTTCAAACTCATAGGACTATATAGATAAAAAAATATTTGAGAGAATTATTTATAAAACGAATAGTTTCCGAGCTGTAAGCAAATATACTTTAAATATTAATATATGGTAAATGGGGGGAAACTTTTACGCAACAAATACACTCAAGATAGTCAAAAAGTAGTTTTAAAGTATAAATTCCACAACGAGAGGGACGGTAAATGTGGATGAGCCCTCAAAATTTATAAAACTATTATGAAAAATATTCTAGTCCTCAACTTGTCACAGAACAATTGAAATGAGCTACATCATCTGACATAGCGTGGTTATCTTTGGTAATTAACGATGTTACTATTTTTACTTTCTCGTTTCAATATGTTTCTGTGACAGTGTATATTATTTATTTATGCTCTTAGGTGGAATGCGATACTCTTTTATTTTACTATGTTTCCATAACAATGTTTATCAAATTGTTTAACGTATCTTATTAACGATCTCATACAGAGATTGTGTTGTGTATGGAATGCGTGCGTTTGTACACTCCGTTTTCTGCCGTAAAAAAAGTGGGTGATACTTTTAGTTGATTTATAAATTGCTATTTGCTATAATGCCAGTTAATTCTTTCTCTTTTTAGCGTCTTTCATTTTATCTCTCCATGTGCCATAAAATGTGTGTATACTGTAACGTTATTTGCCACCCTACCATGTATTTCCCTATATTATTCTAATCTTTGTAAATAGTTCCCAACTTATTTTCGTTTGAAACACGCTGTGTCGCCGGCGTGACAAATAATACTATTTACATCCATTCAAAAAATGAAAAGGACGGAAGCAAGAAGGTCTAACGCTGTTTTAAATAATTTATATAATTAATTTTGACCTAAGAAAGAACACTTACTTTTTATTAAACATATTAATTTCCTTCTAAGAAGTTTGTTGACTTTTCTTTATTTATTTTCAATGTCGGCCATGATTTATTTCAACGCATGCGCAGATGTGGTAAACAAGTGAGTGGCGGCTCTCGCGATTGTAAAAAATAGTAAGAAAAGAAAAAAGAGACGTGATGTAAATGCCTCCAAACTAGCGCGCGTTTCAATTTTGACAGATGGATATAAACATTTTAATTCTTTTAAGAAACATTGTCCATATTCATTGAAATATATTTCAATCTTTATATTAAATTTATATTTTTATTTTATATTCATCTCTAGTCCATAGCCAACATTTTATCTTTTGTTTTAATTTATTAGTTTTCTCTTCGGACTTGAAAAAATATAGAACGTTTTTAAATTTGATTCTTGGAACACTTTTTAAAGAAGATTAGGGTCTTCTATTCGGCGTTCTGAAAGGATGGAACAAAATTTGTGTGGTTCCTTGATAAATTTATTTTAAAGTGGAAACCCGTTTCAAAAGTGTGATATTAATATATCAATAGAAAGATGAGTGTCCAAGGAGGAACTAGAGCCTATTGGTATTCGAAAACAGTGGATCATTTATAATTAAGAAGAGGAAACAAATTTCTTATATTTTTGCTGCTTCAACACTTGTAATGAGATCCAGCCAAATCTTGATCTATAAATATAAATATTTTTATTTTCTTTTATCATCAAGAATCCAAGGATAATATAAAAACCTTTTGGAAGGAAAAAACTAAATATATTCAGACACCTTATTAAATCCAATATTTTATTATAAATTCCTAAATGTAACCATGTTCAGAGATTATTATTTTAACTGATTAATTTTGTTTAAGAATGGATACAATATTTTTATTTTTTTATTTTGTCATGTTAGAATTGTATTTACTTGGAATTGACGTTGTGATCAAATTTACATCACTGCTATAATAGGTTTATATGTGATTCAGGACTTATTGAGGTAGTACAATGATGAGACGTTGTGATCAAACTTACATCACTGCTATAATAGGTTTATATGTGATTCAGGACTTATTGAAGTAGTACAATGATGAGACGTTGTGATCAAACCTACCTCACTGCTATAATAGGTTTATATGTGATTCAGGACTTATTGAAGTAGTACAATGATGAGACGTTGTGATCAAACCTACCTCACTGCTATAATAGGTTTATATGTGATTCGGGATTTATTGAGGTAGTACAATGATGAGACGTTGTGATCAAACCTACCTCACTGCTATAATAGGTTTATATGTGATTCAGGACTTATTGAAGTAGTACAATGATGAGACGTTGTGATCAAATTTACATCACTGCTATAATAGGTTTATATGTGATTCAGGACTTATTTAGGTAGTTCCTGGAAGTACTGTATAGTTTGGAAGGTTAGTATACCTATTTATTAATCTCGGGTAGTGTGATTTGGAGAAACAATGGTTATATGAATGGACTTATGGACTATGGACTAGTATACCTGAGAATGATGTTGTTGATTTTATTCTACGCTTCCTCATGTAGGACCTACTCTAAAGAAACTGTGTTTATCTCTTAAGATTTTATTAGATTTCCCGTTACGGCTTTCTACGAATATGTCTATTATTTTAGAGCCAACACTACACTATCCATGATTTTATAGATTGGTTCTTCCTGATGATGGGGATGGGTTTTTATTAACCTTAAGTGATATTGGACTGTTCATCTTTGGAAAGTGACATTACTGTAAAGGATGCTGTAAAGGATTAATATTTTTCTACGAGTACTTGACAAGAGAGGTGGACCTCATCCAGCTCAGTGGCTGAGATGCGATGTCAACTAACGGAGCTAAAAGACGAAGAGAATGACTAATGAGTGTTTGTAAACATTATTTAATTGGTACAAGAATTTGCTGCAGTATGCTCTCATTTTCATGCAAGCTTGAGCAAGCTATATGATGGAATGATTTACTTTGTCTCGTCATAGCTACCTGTATGATAACATTATTTACTTTCTCTCGTAGAGCTAGCTGTATGATTACATTATTTACTTTGTCTTGACATGTTTAGCTGTGTGCTAACGTGCAAACATTTGTCTATAGAAAACAAAATAAAATTCTTATCTACTTAATATATAAATATTATTATAATATAAGTAGTTGTCTCCAAAAATTAGCTTTTATGTTTAATTTAAAGTCGCCTATATCATTGGAATTATTTTAGATGTGGTAATTTAGGTATCTTCCAACCAACCGACCGTTGGTAAAGTGTACTAATAGGAGGTGTAACTATTCCAGAAGGAGATGAGTCATCTAACGGATGTTTCGTGGTCAATGCTGGATGGGATCATCTTCCTGATATTTTTAATGGTATTCTTGCACGTGTATGCCACGTGGAACTTCGATTATTGGAAGAAGAGGGGTGTGCCTTATGTCAAGCCAATTCCAGTGTTCGGGAACATGATGAGACCCCTTTTGATGAGAACTTCTCTAGGTGTACTCTACAAACAACTCTACTGGTAGGTAATATAGAACAATATGAGAACCTCTCTAAGTGTATTTCACCAACAGCTCCAATACACCTAATGATTGAGAGACCCCTCTTTAAGATAAGTATTATATGTGTCTTGGTCAGTTTTAAACGTTTGACAGACGTAAATTTAGTAAAGATGTTTATGTCAATTTATATCTGTTGTAGTCTTACAGTGTTTAATAATCGAACCTTCTCCATACTATGCATGCATGCCCACAATAATCCTCTGAGATATGAACAGGCATGAGAGCATTATAGCATTTCTCTCGGCGAAGTAATTGTGTCTCACCTAACCAATCAAATGAATCGATGTAATCGACGGGAAAACGCCTTTCTTACTGAACAATCCAAACCGTTCATCAGCTTCATGGCATTTTCGAGTAGTCACGATTTGAGCCGGATCTAGGTAGTCCACACACATTTTTCAGGAGAGCTTAACTCACCCTGAAGGCAGAAGTCTTACCTTGACGTATTACATTATGGCCCATCTTATCTTTTAAGCTATAAGATTATAAGCTATACCATAGTATAATAATGAAAAGTAAGATTGCTGCTTTACCGGAAAAAGGAAGGTTTCATGGGAAACTAAAAATTTAAATTATCTTTATTCATAGTCCACGATTTCCATACCGTATGTACTTTAAAATAATTATAAGCTTTCCATGATTTTTCCGATTACAGTTACCTAGCCAGGATTAACTATAATGAACCCTCCCCAAGAATAGGTCAGTTTCATGTCGTTCAGAAAGGATTTTTAGCAGGAGATTACGCTTGGTGATTCTTAATTGCCCAAATGTTTGGTAATTTAGTCTGCACGGGGAGTTACTTGCAGTTCTAAGCTGTCCTGTAAAATTCGATGGCTTCATGACACGAAATTTCTCATGTTTGAATGGATATTTACAAATATGACAATGCATTGTTTTTGGAACTCACAAGTAAGATTACATTTTACTTTAAATGAATACTCTAAAGGTTTATCACCAAAAATATTTTTGCCCTAATGACCTCATTGTGTAGATGGGCCTCTAAACACTACTAACAGCATTTTTTTATACTTTCCGATAGTCGTAAATATAGTCTATGAAAATTGATTTGTCATATACTATTCGGTTCAAATGCTTGAATTTAGCACTGTTACGACTCTACCCATTCTCTCTTCGACTTACTCTGCCCCTAGATAGCGTGTGAACTAGTTCCAATGAAGACGCTGGAATAAACTGCCGAAACCAATACTACAAGAAAATAGTCAACAAAATACTCCTCAAGAGGACTTAATTAGTATATTCACTTCTGTAGTATAACAAGGTTGTAAATAACTACTGTAATTATAATCTTCTGTGTATTTTTAATAATTAGTCTTCACTGACTGTAATGTAATATTTATTTATAGGCATTCAGTAAAATAATTGCATAGCATTCACATATCATCACTTGTATTAATTGAATAATATCAGTGTCACCTACATGTAAAGAGTCCTTCAGAATGGTCAGCTCTATCAACAAGCTTCCTTCAGATCACTCAGTTGTGTTCACAAGCGAGCTTCAGGCCACACAGTCAGACGTCTCCAGACTCTTCCTCTGGACGAGTTGCTTCCCCAACCAGTCATCGCCTGGATAATTACTTCCATCTTCTGAAAAACATTAGGTTCTACCTCTCAGCCTTATGCGATGCCCAAGATTCAACCCCGAGCAAATCTACGTCCTTTTCATATTCCAACTTCCTTCTCACATCCTGGTTTACGTTTCCACCCAAAACTCACTATTTCCCCCGCCAGATATCAGACCACTTCTTCCTTTACCTTTCAATGCTCTGATAATCACCATCCCACGACATTTTAGCTTTGACCCAAACAATTAGTCCACTCCCTTGGATCTAATATTCCCTCACTGCCTAGCTCAAAAGAACTTTTTTACTTTTCTCTTACCCCCAATTCTCTTTCCTCTGAATGGTTCAACTCAACGACCTGGAATCAGCAAACTAAGATTTTGCTTATCTTATCTCTCAATATGACCCTTCAGATGAAGAAGAGGCCTGTCGACATTAATTTTCTTTTAAATAAAGTTACCTCTTCTCTGTATAATTAGTTCACGCCCAAATTTGATCCGACTAACATCTCTCTAAGATCCACGTCAACGTATTGTGCAAGAATTAAAGGCTGCATAGGTTCAATCGTTATATATATATATATCGAGTGCACGTTTATACATGTCTCACAAGTGCCTCGTCAAATTGAAAGTTTAGTACAATGAAGAATTATATTAGGTTTGTTTATTCTTCCAGCTTTTGGCTGTTGAAACTAGCAAATAAGATTACATTTTACTTTCAATGAATACTCTAAACTTGAATCACCAACAGTCTTTTTTTATATATCCCAACAAGCTTAAAGGAATTGAACGGGATCTTTATATAGCAAATAATTTCTCAAATAATATGTTTACGATTTAAGTATGCCAGCTTGATAACGCTCAATAATAGACCTGCAATTTATAAATATAATCATAACTGTTGCAAATAATCACCTATATTTTGAGAATGTGTAAACATGCCCTCAAATTTTTTACTTGTCTGGTTACAAACAACTAGATGTTCGAATCATGCCTGGTATATGTTCAATAAACATAGTAAATACCCTGCCAATAGGATATTCTGTCTGGCCTTCTATAAGTGTACGTGCATCCCATAAATCATCCAACAAATAGTAGGCCTATAGCGTGTATATTTAATTCCCGTTAGACTAATCAATAATACATATAAAGTCTTGTCGTGTATGTCATACCATACTGGGTGAGACCATAAGCAATATTAAAAATATATCTCACCATACTTGACGCTCAAATAATATTGTCTAACAAACTATTAATTTAAATATACGGGTTTGTTTTTAAGTACAGACATGCTTCTTTCAACTTTGCCTGAAACGAGGCATATAGATGTGTACAGAGCTCTTCTGCTAGATGATAAGGTGTAAACTAACTCAATGCAGAATATACATAAATTAGGAAGATTTCAAGAAGAATTAAATGGTCGATTCTGCATTCAGATGTTATATAATAGAATATACATTCGTTTACTATGTATTAACAGTACTTACGGGCTAAGTTGTTACTGAAGTACTAAATATGTCTAGAAATACACTTTTATAATTAGTATTGAATGGACATGGAATGTCACTTTCCATATGATCTGTTATATGATTATATATTAATAACAAACTAAAACAAATGCTTATGAGCACGTTCACGCATGTGAATATTACAGGTCCGCACTTGTTTGGACCGTTTGATGCGGGATATTACAGGTCCTAACTTGCTTGGACAGTTTGATGTGGGATATTACAGTGTAACCTTGTTGCAACATCTAAAGAGGATTGTTTGGCTCACCATTCCGGCCCAAGTTGACCCGTCTCGGCAAGGCTTCACTCCATTAACACATCACGGCACTGTTAATATCGGACTGACTCGAGGGACTGAGGGTCGCTCCTCGCAGCAAGAATTGTGCCGCGCCCAAGAAAAGAGAAGACGGACGGTATGCGCGAACTGGATGCGCACCGTCGGCAGTGATCAGAAACTAAAATAACTATTGTTCAGCGTGCGTTGAGAAGCGCGTGGACTGTTTTTTCATTTTCTGGAAGACTACTACTCCTTACCCCTCTCCCCTATTTTGGTTCCTGTGCCTTGTGAACACATGACATCAATCATAGGATATATAATGGCTGGGTTCAGTAATGCTGACACACATTACTCTACGATCACTAGATGAGAGACCTTGGTCCTAAGATAGGTTTACATCTGAATATTCAAAATTCCTTTTTGGCTGTAATGATTCAAAATTATCGTTCAGGATTCTTTATATTTAATTTATTAACTGTCCCTGGTCTCTTTTAATTTGCTTTGAGACCATGGATAAACTTAATATCGTTGCATGGTTTGACCCAAACCGTATGTCTGACATTACTTTGTGATCTTTTGGAAGAACTATTTTTATTATTTAACTTACATTCTGTTTCATTCGCTTCATGGATGGGTTTATATCTTGGAGTACCGCCATTTTAGGTCCATTATTAATTCTGATAGTGACATAATTTAGTTCTGCCAATTTTATGCATTTAATGAGTATACCACTTGTTATTTATGTGAAGATAGTTTATTATTGTTACATATTTAGAAAGTGTATACATATATATATATATATCAATCCGTTAGTGTTTCTCTGCTCGTTATTGAATCACCCATTAAAGAACTGATGGTAATTTTATGGCTGGTGAAATCCCATTATAAACTAGTCCGATGTCCTCACAGAGTATTTCTTTAAACTGTACCTTGCTCAGGGCATTGTACCTTGATGGCAGAAAGGTTCTGTATTTATAGTCAAGCTTTATCACGCGTCGACCGTATGCGTACCATCTGTATCACCTTTATAGAACTTATTCTTTAATAATTACATTTATAATGATAGATAGGTTTTGTTATGACCATGTATATAGTGACTATCATTGTGAGAAGACTGGCTGCTGAGTGACCTTGCATAACTCATACATCGTACTATACATCGTCTATTCTTTCTCGTTTTATACTGCATCCCCATATTACTTCACTAAATCACAGGTCATGCTTCCGACCGTTCTCACAATGTCGGTCTCTTACAATAGCGTCTCATAAGAGCAAAGGCCTTTTTACGTTCTTCCCCTGATAGGGAGTAGCCAGCCACTCATTATTTCCTTATAGTATATTGTTGTTTGAAGTACAAGAAGACCCTCATTAAGGTCCCAGAAACACCACGGGGTCCTAGCTAATTCAAAGAGTTTATCTGATTTTCGCTTGTGGAGACAGCATGTAAAAGGCAGGATGATTGTGAGACACATATTTAGAGATGAATTTATTAAAAGGAGCATATTCTTTCAAGCCATTTTGAAACCATAAACAAGTATGTGTGGTGGAGACGATGGTGGAGATAAGGTCTCAAATAAATGTATATATATATTGATATATGTATATATTCATCTGGCAATATATTTCTAATATAATTATCTCTTCTTACTGTTATAGGGTATTTTATTAATAGAACAGCGTTATCATAAATAATGGTCAAGGGCGTATGGTAGGAATATGAAAAGTAAAAATTACGTTTCGTCCCACAGTTGGTGATATTTATTCCATCACATTTACAAATGTAGAATGAGTGAAAGAACAATTTAATACGAGTATTTAATGACCAAATTAATCAGAAAACATGTCCTAAGGTATTATCTCTAAATGACACTTAGTTTTGATGGTATTTATATGTCACCAACTTACGTCTCCGTGGCTTGCAAGGTGACCCAAGCTACGATCTGGGCCTCACGAGTAGCCCATTATTATATTCACGCTGAGAAGAGGTTGAAGTGTAAGCCCATTATTGCACTCTACTTGCTTGGTCGTAATTCTGTAGGATAAACTGGAGAGACAGTAGTCACGTGAAAGAATAACCAAATGGGAGAGTGGACTCGACCCGTCACCATTTTCACGCAATTAGCATGGGGAATACATTATTTATATCATTTGAAAAGAACTGATACAGCTCCTCATACTTTAGTCAATACATAAAATGCACATCAGTCATTTTTAAAATTGAATAAGTATCCAATATATCTTCAACTGCACATCAGAATAACGCGTTCCTATTCGTTGTGCTCTTTTGAAAAATAAAACTGGGGATTCATAAACATGATCAATCATTATTTTGTGTTAACAAGCTAGTCGGCAATAACATTTCAATGTATTCAGCTATGCCATCTTAGTTTGTCACTAAGAATTATAATATAATAGTGAGACCTCAACCCAAAGGTTGGTCAAGATGTTTTCTCTAAACGTATGAAACAACGCGCTAAATCATCCCTTAGGATAATTAGTGTCATCCACTCAAACATTCTGGAAGAAAGCATATTATGTAGTAGGGAAGTCATTAAGTTTTAGTTTTTCCTGTTTCTTTCCACACTTAAATTCTTTAAACGAGCCATAAATATCCCGTGAATGTTGCCGTAAAGGTATCTCTTAACCATCTTCTGAGTGTATTTTACATGCCTCAATCGATATGGGACTAAAGACTTTACTTCTCCTGATTAGGAAGTTGTGTAGCGGATTATAATTTATTGACAAAATCCATCAGCCTTAGCCGAGTTTTAAACAAGACTATTGTGTCCTAAAGGACGCATTTGACGCCAAAAACATCATGATTGATTATCAAGAATTACTGGAACACAGAAGTTACTAAAACTTGGAAACAGTTTCAAATAAGAGTAATATTTATATAAACCTTTTTTCAAAATGTGATATTCCAACTACCTCCATGAAGGGAGTCCTACATATTAATAGACACCTAAAAAAATACAAATTTATTTTCCCTCAACTCTTACCTTACTCATCCCTACACCAGTAGAGAAGTTAAAAGTGTGGACATCTCAGCTGAGTGGTAATATTCAGTGCAAGATCTATTATATTCACGTATTCCAAAGTTTGAATATAAGCAAGGGAATATGTATTTGTAGCCTCTTGGTCTATATAAGCTATCAACTATCTTTAACATAGGTGATAAATAAAATTAAAGCTCTAGAATCATTTATAAATAAATGAAAGGAGTATAACAAGCAGGATTTTATATTTACTATCTGCAAACAGCCGAACTTTTGAAATTTGTGAGTCTCTCACAAAGTTAGCTTTTCGCTGTTTTTCACTCAGTCTTGTCTGTTCTCCTGAAAGTATTTCATAGGCAGCTTGTCGTGGTGTTTTGTCTGTTCTCCTGAAAGTGCCCCGTTGTTCCAGGAAGTTGGACGGCCACCCTTACGGTGGTTATTTCAAGTTCCGTGAGCCTGCTTTAATGATCAGAGACCCTGAACTCATCCGGTCAGTCATCGTGAAAAACTTCGACAGTTTCCTCAACAACGACTTCAACGTGGACATCATGATGGACCCTTTATTCGGCCGCAACCCTGTCGTCATCAAGGACCAGGCGTGAGTAAGAACAAACAAATACATCACACCTATAGACATTTAAAACTCGATATTTCTTATTAGCCTCGTTAGTGTTTAAAAAATGAATAAAGTGTTATTGTGTCTGTTAAAAATATAAAAACCCATTGTTTGTCACATGGTGTGAGCCTAAGCTCGCAAAGGACTTTACTAATTATTTCGGAGAGTTCGGCTATAAATTATTAGTGTACCGAGGGCCGTTTTTTATATAAAATGTATCTCGTGATCGTAGGTCGATTGTGTTCAAAATGTGGTATATTTGAACCACGTGGAGGTTGGTGTGTGTGAGTACTCGGGTGACAGGTCGTCTGGTCCACGACAAGGAAGACAAGCAGTAACAATAAGATGGCAGACAGCATGGACTTTAATTATGGTAATGCATTTTGTTTGGAGATATTTAAAACCATATATCTGAAATTCATGTGAAACGAGGATTTAAATTTCTAAGACAGTAAAAAAGTTAATTTGACTAACTTTATGGCTTCACTCCCCAAACAAACTTATTGCAAACGATTCGATTAAATTATTGAAATATGTTATGGTTGAAACTTTTCGTTTTCTGCCCTGTCAATAGAAACAAAGGACCTGAGTTGAACATCCTCTTTGGATCTAAATTATTCAATCTCTTTAACTTTGACTCTAATATTTTCTACTTGTTTTGTAAGAAATATTTTTAAAGGGACCCGTTGGTTTAAAAATGGTCCTAACTCCTATTATATATATTTTCCAGTCCAGCACGTTTTCTAGTATCGCACCAATGGCATTATTTAAATATTTGTTTTAAATTAGTTTCTATATGAGCTATTTCATAGCTTGTTTCAAAGAGCTTGAAGTTATAATACGTCTTAGATCCACACAATTAATTAGTAATAGAGCCTGTCTTAGCTGGTTAACCTTAAAAAATACCTTTATTAACCAATTACCAATTCGCAATTGTTCAAAAGTATGCACAACCACTAAGTAATCTGACCAATATGAAAATAATACAATTTAAAAATAAGTAGGTCTAGTGATCTCGTATGTTTCAAGTTGTGAATTAGTAACTAGATTGGACAAAATCCATAATTTGTGATTGTCTGGTATTATTTGGGAACCAAAATTCAGTTTATCACTAACAATTTTTGTTTTCTGTAAAATAGAAAATATCATACTCAGTCACTGGCTATATAAACTTAGTTTTATTATAAATATTAATATCCTTATAATATTTTACACAAAAAATGGGACAGATGATAAAGGGGAAATTTAAAAAAACTAAGCACGTGTGCATGAAGGGTGAGTGGGAAACCATTTAGAAATAAAAAGTATATCCAGTCGAAATTTGAAGTATAAATTGAAATGTGAAAATGGTGCCTTGTACCGATTGGCCACTGAAACAGTTTGTAAAATGGATAGGAAGGTTTTAATATTATTGTTTCTAATCAAACGAGTAAGAAATTGACATAGCCATAATTATTTAAATAAAATTATAATAATAAATATACTTGAGATTCCCTACATCCTCACCTCATAGGGAAGGAAAACTAATTATATTTAAGTGAGCTATGACTGCCATAATTCTTCGTTGAGTAATGGTTGCCAAAAGTGCACGAGAATTCCTTTTTACTTTCTCTCTATCTTACAGGTAGAGAAAGTATGGTGATCGTCAAAAAAATCGAACTCGAGATTTTGATGAATTTTGACGTTTCATGACTTCCTGAATCCGAAAAAGTGGTTTTTGAATTTCCGTCTGTCTGTCTGTCTGTCTGTCTGTCTGTACCTCCAACTAGAGCCTAAACTATTTTACCGATTGAGCTGAAACTTGATATCTAGGGTTTTCATAGGGTTGCCCCGAGGGGTTTTTGGAATTGGATATCTACCCCTAAAATTAAGGGTAGTTTACTGAAGGGAAAAAAGAGAAAAAGTCGATTTTCTCAAAATCGGCTCTAACGATTTTGATTAAATTTCATTTATGAACATTAATAAATATTCCAAACAAAATGGCTACTCTCAATATTTCGGCAAAATGGCTTTAAGGGCTCCGGTCTGATGCGTAAATTAACATTTTTTATAATAGCTCCGAAACTATTTGAGATATGAAATTACTTAGCATTACAAATATGTATATATATTTATAATACAGATATTTTATCCGAAACATATTTTTATAAAATCAATAACTTTCAATCTATACGCAATTATATAATTTTTTTAACTTTTTGGACATTAAAGTTTAAGTATTGCGACCGTAAAAAAAACTAACCTGAAATGTTGATGGATGTCGACGTCTCATGACCCCCCGAACCCTAAAAAATAGTCTTTGCAATGCCGTCTGTCTGTGTGTCTATAAAAACTTAAAATTAAGGGTAGTTTACTGAAGGGCGAAAAGAGAAAAATTTGGTTTTCTCAAAATCTGCTCAAACGATTTTGATTAAAATTCGTATCTAGGCGTTGATTAAGATTATAAATAAACTGGCTATTTTCATTTTCCTATGAAAATGATTTTTAGGGTACTTTACAGAAGCGTTAATTTCCGTATCTCCACAACTATTTGAGAAACTAAACAACTTATCATTGCAAAATTGTAGGACTATTAGAAATAAAAAACTTTTATTTGACATATATTTTTATAAAAGCAACAGTTTCTGAGATATTTGCAAATATATTAATACAATTTTGTGAGCTTTAGTTGTAAACATATACTACTTAAGTCTTAACGCAATAATTCTCCAATGCCATAGAGTAATTAAATATAAGTATCTAAAAAAGTATGTTATTTTTCCTTAAATCTCTTAGGAGAAATGTTTGCATAGCAATGATCTATCTCCATTTTAGACTCAATAGTCAATATTTACATTTTTTATTGGTCAAAATGTATAAATGAATAATTAAATATCAATGCGATGACTTGAAGATCTGCAACACCTTATAAAATGTTAAAATTTTAACCAGAAATCGAAATTTTAATACGAAGTGTTGACCCTTGTGGAAGACATTAAACTGTTTGAAATGCTCTTAGGTGGACAAAGATGCGCCTCTTTTCTCATTGATTCTATATCATTGTATATTATTTTATGCGTGTTCTTATGTGGAGTGGTGATGATACAATGTACATTATTCCGTTCAGAAATCTTACGAGTTTATAGAAAGAGAGAGAAAGTCTGTGCGGTTCGCCGTACCATTTATTTTTTATCTTCTCGTAGTTTATCTATTCTTTCGTGTACTCGAGTTGATCACGAATGAAATAGAATAGAGCATATTAAAGTAGTAGCCTCCTTGTTCGAGCATGAGGTACGCTACTCAAACTTGTAAGGGAATAACCTGTTAGTGTAAAATTTGCAGAACCTCAGGACATTTTCAATCATAGTGGACGTAAACCTCTAGGCCTACAAACAGTCAAGGGGACAAAGTTCACGTCATGTCACATTATCTTGGAAAAGAAGGCGTGCATTACTACACCGCTAATAATCCAGATACTAAGGCAAGCGTCGTGGAACAACTCAACAGCACTCTAAAGGGCCGCATTTGGTGCTCCTTTACAAAACACAGTATTTATCGCTGTGTGGACGTCTTTTGAACCTCAACGACGACTACATAGGTGCCAAACATTCCAATACTAAAAATTGCCCCTGCAGACCAATCAGAGACCAATATGTATTAAATTAGAGATAATCTCTATGGCAACTGTCACCAAAAATAACGTAGAAAGCCAAAACTCAAAGTCAATGACATGATGAGTATTAGAAAAAAAATTGTTATTTGTAAAGGGCTGCGAAAGAAATTGTGTTTTGCCCAAAATGTCGTTTGTAGATTAAGCGATCTTGATAGCGAGAAGGTGGAGAAAACGTTTTACCAAGCAGATATGTAACACGTGCGCCCTTCCGACACTTTAAATTCGATGAAATAGTACCCACTAAAGGTAAGAGGGCCAGAAATAAAGTGTCCGCAACCTGCAAAAATCAATTATTTAATCCAGATCAGTTACGTCAGTGCCCTATCATAACGGATCAGTTTTACGTTACCTTGACAAGCGATAGCTCAATGGCTTGTTTCCCGAAAAATACCATTACAAATGTGATCACCCAACTGCTTTCACGTCTAGCACTGGGTGGATATTGGGATGTCACTCTCCCCGAATTCCAGTGCCATTGCTCATTCACCACTGTACTGGAAGAACACTTTGAATGGCACACCGTGGAGAACTATTGTGGTAGACACCATATATATGGTAGGAATGGTGGTAGCTGACCTGTACCAAAAGTTACTAAAGATACACTTATGTATCCATTCGCCAAACAGTTATGATCTTAAAGATTATAATTATATTGATATCCTGTTAATTTTAAAAGTAGAAACATTCACGACAGACCATTTATTTTTAGTTATGTTTTATTTTTTTAACCAATTTTACATCTTCTGCTAGATATCAGTTACTACCACTTCTATGACGAATAGACTAAACAAATATAATATCTCATCTAGACACAGAGGTGGTATCAAAGAACCACTGTAAGCCCTGTGAAAGCCTTTGAAAGTGAATCGGTATTTACAAACTCCTGCATGAGTGGACATAATTGTTGGCCTGAGTGTGTAAATACCGTCATATTACAAATGTTGGCATTATATAGTCAGCTCAGTCTGCAGCTATGATATGAACGGTAAACTAACTTGATAAAAGTCAGAAACCTTTACTACTATCAAACTAACATTTATAATGACTCACTTGATGGAAGGTGACCAGATATCAACCTAACAGTTTGTATTATATCCTCAGATGGAAGGTGACCAGATATCAACCTAACAGCTTGTATTATATCCTCAGATGGAAGGCGATTAGACCCCAACTCAGTCCCGGCTTCACTGCAGGAAAAATGAAATCTCTTTTCCCTCAGTTGATGGAAGTTTGTCAGGAGATGAAGTCTTACTTGGAGTGCTGTGGCCCCTCAGGTACTACATCCCCTAAGTGTTGGATATTTGTACACTCTCTAATGCCTCCACTGTCTAGTTAAGGCTATTTTAAGGTGACTAGCTGCTCATTTGAGTTAACCACATGGCATGAAAAACAAAGAGAATCACCAAACATTTGTTAACCGTTTGATTTAGATATAACATTTTGGCAGCTGTCAACGTTGGTTAAGTTTTATAATCCGCTAGAGAAGCATTATAATTGTTCACTATATTAGTTAAGGGGTGAGTTTGAATTCCTACCGACTGAACTCGAGTTTATATAGAGCAGCGGTTCCCAAACTTTGGTACGCGTACCACCAGTAGTACGTACAATGTGGCACGCCATCAGAAGCAAAATAAAACAAGCAGATTTAAGTAGGAAAAGATAAGGCCTCATTAAATCTTATAAATATATTACGACCAAGTCCAGTCAAAAGTAAAACAGATTTAAACATTGATTGGAGGGTTGGCAACACTTATTCTAGGTCAGAGAGCTGGTGCTGTATTAATATATACCTGAGCACCTTTAGAAATGTATCTCAATAGTAAATATTTATCATTATCTTGGTATTACTCCAAATTAAGAAAATTGTTAGAGTGGTACACCATTCAAATGTTTGAGAACCGTCGATTTAGAACATATGAATTTATCTGATGCAATCCGCATCTCTTACTTCACTCTAGCTACACTTTATATCTCATCCCTACCCATTATTATTTTCAAAGTAAATTGTACTGACCTATAAAATACACAATATATCCAATTGAATTTGAAACCACGCGTAGAATATTGCCAGATTAAACCATTTTCACTGTCAAAAGAAGTAATATAGTGAACATTATATATGTATTTAGTTTGTTCAAAAAATTATCTTATTTACTCATTGTCTCAATACAATTTTAACAATCAGTAATTTAAATGTTCAAAAAATAAAACTACAATTTAATTTTGATTTTTTATTTCAGTAGCTATTGATACCAAAGAATTGTGCACCAAATTTTCTATCAACGCGGTAGCTTCGTGTGCTTATGGAATGAATGGGCACACTTTCGAAGATCCTGAGGCCGAATTCAGGAAAGTTGGAAGGAAATTTCTTCAACCGTCGTTTTTAAAAATTGTACAACAGTTGTTCCTTCTACTCGCACCGAAATTAGCTAGTTTACTGCATTTCAAGTAAGTTGTATCATGTACTCTAATAAATATTAAAATAAAAAGTTAAAACCCAATTTGTTATTATTAAGGATAGTCCAAAACTGCGCAGTTCATTTAGCCGGTGTTCTAGGGCAAACACACAATGACCCGCTACCGTAGGCGTTTAGCCGGTGTGCTACGGCAAACACACAATGACCCGCAACCGTAGGCCTTTAGCTGGTGTGCTACGGCAAACACACAATGACCCGCTACCGTAGGCCTTTAGCCGGTGTGCTAGGGCAAACACACAATGACCCGCAACCGCAGGCCTTTAGCCGGTGTGCTAGGGCAAACACACAATGACCCACAACCGCAGGCCTTTAGCCGGTGTGCTAGGGCAAACACACAATGACCCGCAACCGTAGGCCTTTAGCCGGTGTGCTAGGGCAAACACACAATGAACCCGCTACCGTAGGCGTTTAGCTGGTGTGCTAGGGCAAACACACAATGACCCGCAACCGTAGGCCTCTAGACGCATCCTCGCTCACATACAACTGCACTTATTCCCGATAGAACAAAGCTGTAATAATCTGGCGTAGGATTCAAAGGAATAATAATAATGTAGTTTTGTATGTACTCTGCACTTGGTTTACCCTGAAAGATAGTACTTTTACCTTGCTTGTTTTAAATAGTTGTCAAGATAAATACATAGTTAGGCCTGTCAAGACAAGTCAGTGAGGTTTTACCATAAGCGGAGTGTACAACCAGAATCAAATCGCATTTTAAATAAAATTAATCAGAGAATTTTTCAGCATCCTGCGAACCAGAATACTTTGGGGGGGAAAATGAATAACATAATTTTCACTTTTGCCTCCAACTATATTAGTTTACATTTGAAGAATATTTAGGTTTTATCAACAGTTAAAGTTGTTGGCCAAATCATTTATAATCGGGTTTTATTTATTTACTGACTGCCCCCAAATACAATTGGCTAAACTAGAAATAAAAGAAGAAATTAACACTAAATAAACATATCCCCCCGTCACTTTCTACCAAGCTGAGACCAATGTTATTCCTCTGCTTGTGATTATTTCTGAGGACTAAACCAACTTGCTCTTCCAGTGAAGGTTGTAACATGGTTGTAAATCTAGAGGTTCATGGATACCAGCCTCGGTATCTCGGTTGATTGCTGAAGGAAGAGAGTGTTGAGATATACACTATATATACAGTCGGCACCAGTTTGCTTTAAGGTTCTTACACTATTAAATACCATGTCCTAGCTATCTGGGGACCAGGGTGACATTTACAAATAGAAGATAGGCTTATTAGATATCAACATTCTTTATTTATGTATTTATTTTTCGTTCACACGTAATCGTAATGTATATAGAGCATAGAGGAATAATTGCATTGCAAGTAGTGACCTGTCAACATTGAAATTAGGAAAAGCTATGTTTAGTTGATTTTGATTTAGTGTTTTGTGTTGTGAGCACTTCTCTTTTCATCAAATATTAATTTGTTGTATTCTTTAATTAATCCTGAATTAATTTTGCTAACATTTAGGCTACCTTTCGTTTAACCTGTAGCGTACAAACTTGTTTCCTCTATGGTAACAATTATTATTTTATTAGACGTTGAAGCCAGGAGTGTAGTCCCAAGGATAAAGGTGCAGTACCTGGGCAGTATTTCCCACAATTTTAACTAACTTTATATACAAATACTCTATTTAAAAAAATTCTTTAGGATTTTAATATTTAACATTTATAATATTTTTAATGGTTTTATAAATACAAAGATAATATAAAAATAGGTGATGATAATGAAACGAATTTATTAATTCTATGATAATAACTCTTTTAAAGCAACGAACAAACTTATTTAAGTGATGTTCAGGAACAGCTTCGTCACTGACATGAAGTGAATTTGTCTTCCCAGCTGACCGATGATGCAGCAACCGTGTCCGAACATATGGTAATAGCTCCCTCAAAGATTGCCCATTTAGTTTGAGGGATATAATGATGCCACATGTTAATAAGCAGAGTAATGGAGTACTTATTAAGTTCACCACACCTAAATTACGTTCTTATTTAGTATTACCACAAAGAATTGGTTTTAATCAGTCTGCTAGATTTTAAGAAATTCTGGAATACATATTTCTCCACAGTCAACGTTGTCCAGAAATTAATTCAATACTTAGTTTTATTTCTATTCTGAAGCAACTTCAAAGGTTGTTTATTGATTCCTTGGCATGTGTCACTTCCCTATTACTCAGACACAAGTCTGAGATCAGTATTTCAAAATCCTTTAAGGTTTTGGAATATTCTTCTTGACAAACGTCCTTCCTTTTCATCCCACGGCTTGGAATGGTTTTGAAGCATCCAGCTATTAAATGAGTTATAATAGTACAGGTAAAATGGGATATATATATATATATAAATTAAATTGGTCCGTTGATGAAACTTGGCAAAAACGTTTTATTTGTGGTGATGAGAATGAAGAATCAAAAGAGTCCCTAAAAATGTCTAGGGTGGAAGGGTTTTTGGTGGGAGGGGGGGGGGAAATGTGGGTTTTTGAAAATAAAAAATTATATTTGGTACAACCTATGCAAGTGAAACATGTTTTTTGAGTATTTTTTGACGCTGAATCGAATGAAAACAAAATCAAGACGATATAACCACCTTAGAAAAAGTTATAGTCCTTTTTATAGACGAAAATACATGTATTATTTATTATAACGTTTTACCATTGAAAGGAACCAAAAATGAATGAACAAAGTTAATGAAAAGCCAAAATTTAATAGAAGAAAGTACCAGTAAGTAATAAAATAAGTAAGTAGTAGTGAGTTATAAAAATAGTAAGTAATAAACAGTATAAGTTATAAAGAATAAGAAATGAAATAAGGTACAAATTTATGGTAAATCCCTTGAAATTATACAAGAAAAAAATTAGTTTTGTACACTAACCATCTCGTTCGAAATTAATAGAGTCACCTTCAATCAAGTCTTCAGGGTCGATGAGCAATGGTTCTTCTTCTTCATGTTCCGTATTGAGGCATGTCAGGCCTTCACACACCTTGCACAGTCGTGTACATGCAATTCCACTCTTCTTGCAGCTGCATTGTGATGTAGAACAATTGCCTCTGCATGTACATGACATCAA
>CABFWO010004531.1:33092-47576 GCA_902155825.1 Timema genevievae
TACGAAGTGTTGACCCTTGTGGAAGACATTAAACTGTTTGAAATGTTCTTAGGTGGACAAGATGCGCCTCTTTTCTCATTGATTATATATCATTGTATATTATTTTATGCGTGTTCTTATGTGGAGTTGTGATGATACAATGTACATTATTCCGTTCAGAAATCTTACGAGTTTATAGAAAGAGAGAGAAAGTCTGTGCGGTGCGCCGTACCATTTATTTACATGTATTTTTGTCTATAAAAATGACTTTTTCTAGGGTGGTTATATCATTGTGCTTTTATTTCCATTTGATCCAGCGTCAAAAAATACTCAAAAAACATGCTTCACTTGATAGATTGTACCAAAATTAATTTTTCAGTTTCAAACTCCCACATACCCTCCCTCCCAAAAAACTTCCTTCCACCCTATACATTTTTATGGACTCGTTTGATTCTTCATTCTCATGACCAATTAAACATTTTTGCCAAGTTTCATCAACGGACCAATTTTTTGTTTTTTCGTAGGGTTTTTGGTACTATTTTACCTGCACTATAAGGTTGTTCAAGATTTGCAACCGATCCTATTTAATATTATTGGTGTCATGGTTTCTCAGTAATCTCAGTGCCATAGAATCACCCACTTTCAGCTGCTTTTATACTTTCCGTTGCTCTTCCTCCTGATATGGACTTCATTGATTCAATCATTCACAATGCATGATTCACCATACTTTCTTTACCTTAATATTTTCAAGTTTTTATGAAGAGAAATTCACAAATTTTTACTGTATAATTATTTGAATTATAATAATGTAAAATATTATTTATGTGAGGCATATCCTAGTGTTTGTAGTTAACTCATGTTCACCTTATTTTTAGAGTTGCTTCTTTGGAAGTTACGGAGTTTTTCCGGAAAATGACAGCAGATGCTACGACGTATAGGCGGAAAGAAATGTTGAGGAAAAATGATTTTCTTGAACTTCTAATTCAGCTCAAGGAAAAACACGAAGAGCAGAACAAGTTGGAACATAATCGTTGGTTTGAGAGTAAGTCATGATTGTTTGGATTGATGTTGAGAGCACTGAGGAGTGAATGTAGCTGTTGAGTATATGATTATGTTCTAGAGAATAGTAGGTTAACCGCTATCAAACTAACTGAAGGAAATATTATTTTAACGTAGCCTAGTTCTAAAATCTTGAAACCAAATCTTAAACATTGAAGTTATATTTTTGTAATATTTATATTTTAAGACAGTCTGGAGATTATCTTATAACATGATATTGTTAGATGTTTCTCAATATCCTCTTATATCATGAAAGACTAATAGTCAAATGCATATGCATAAGTAAATATACCGCGCAAGTTATATTCTACTTTGTAGATTGTTCGCGTCTAATAATTTAATCTTATAAACACGGTATGTTTATATTATTACACATTACTCTATTAGTGTAAAAAGGTAGAAATCCCAGAAGGGTAATAAGACTCGATGCACACAAAAGCATATAAAATTGAAACTGACTTGCCTTATTTAAGTAAATTATAGTGAATTTAAAGCAATCTATTTCATTACGTGACTGTATTAGATGTGTCAATTTAATTCAAGCACCAAAATTAGCAACAGAACTACTTATAAACAAGGATAGTTATATTTATTCTGTGCTGATAATATAGGAGCCTAATGGTTGTCAATACAAAAGTGAATAACGCTCATATTGCACATAGATTGTCTTCATACTATAGTCATATTATAAATAGTGGCAAGTTTGGTTTAGAGGTACCCGCATTTTAATTATTAGTAGATAAGGGTTTGAATACAATTGATGTGTTCTGTTGGAGGGTTTTCCATCATGGTGGTTTGGTATCCTTTTTAGGAGCATTGCCTTATTTGCTCCCTTATAATCTTGTTTCCCTGTATTAGATTCTAAGTCACTAGTAACAAACAAGTAAATCACGTGTTTCAGAGTTCACCGAGGAAGACATCGCAGCCCAAGCGCTGACGTTCTTCACTGACGGTTTCGAGACGTCCTCGAATGCGCTGACAATGACCTTGTACGAGGTGGCGATGAACCCGGGAGTGCAACAGAGGATCAGAAGAGAGGTGAAGGAGATGTTGGACAGACATGAAGGAGGTTTCACTTACGAGGGGCTCCTGGAGTTGAATTATCTCGACAAGGTTTTTGCGGGTAAGTGCTTATCCCTCTACTGGTCATACAATAATTGCTAACAACAGAAATAGACCGCATCCGTGGGCACGTCAAGCATCTAGTCTGGTTTTCCGGTGACTAGAAGGTCAGGGTGTGCGTATTTATTCCCTAGAGGGGTTACCACTTTCACTCCACGCACACTCCATTTCTTTTAAGCTCTACCCTTCTCATCACTGGAATATTAATGCTGTTAAAGTACGGGTAGTAATATTAAGGACACAAATCAAACAAAATAATTGAAGCTAGGGGTGGCTAACAGAGCTGACCAAACATCTGCCTAGGATGTTATATTTTGATCATTTATATCTTCACAATAGGTTGGTTACTGTCTTCACAATAGGTTTGTTACTAATTTACTGGCCAGGAATCACATTTCAACTTGCTTTAGTCTTCATTGGTTGGGTTGTAAAATAGATTAATATTGTGCCTGTTTGGAGAGGACATTGAAGCGCAAATGTAGTGAGCTCCAAATCTTGTTAATCTCAATATGTCAGGATTCGGATCCTGACTGGGTGTACTGTTCGTGTTTTTCTTAAATCGTTTCTCCCTCCCCCTCCATACAAATTCAGAATCATTACATTTAAGTTCTACCTTTCACTTCCCCCCCTCCAGCGTAATTAATTGAGAATGTCTTGAAGGGTAGTAAGAAGGGGTGGGGAAAATGCCATTTCCCGTTAAATGATGATGTAAAAACTAAGAAAATGATAACTCACTGGTAAGGATCCCAATAAACTGCTCCAAAGGTGGTTGAGTAGTTAACATGGCTAGTAGGCCCTACCCTAACAATAGCTACCACAGCAAAAGTGTATTTACCTGCCTCATTTTATAACCACTTGTTAACAAGCTTGCTATGGAAACCTCCTCAAGATATAAGATATCTGATTCAATCTCAAGTTTTGCTTATACACAAAGTACTATTTGTCTAGAGGTTCATCTTATCATCGGTTATTTTTGGGCCACCTTTGCACCACGCTACCAAGGTATTGGAAGCCCTTAGCTACTGTTTGTACATGTTTTATAATATTCATCTACAAACAATATTTCAATTTATTTGCCTGTAATTTGAATCATAACTCTGAGCTCTAGTTCAGAAAGTAACCTGTACATATTGATTCTAAACTCTACTGACAAACTTTGAGGGAGTGTTCGGAGTAAATAGCCAAATGTTTTGAGAGAAGGAACTTGCGATCAAAGGAGACTTTATTTATAGTAATGGGCCTTTTAATGTTGCATCATTGTATCGCAAACCACTCTGCTCGTGGCAATGTGAGTTTAGTTTGGTGCTTTAAGAGTTAGCACAACGAACGTTATTCGTGCTCAGTGTTGACTGACATGTACCTGGTGTATGGTAGAGATGATTGCAATGGAAGAGATAATAGAGAAGACCATAAATAAAAATAATGGCTGTAATAGCAGCCTCCTCATGATGTATTTCTGTCAGTAGACAGATGACTACGAGAAACTGGGATGGTTCACCATTCCTATGTGCGATAATGGTCGTCAGCATCAGGTTCAAACACCTCAATTTGAATAAATTATTTGGAAGCATTTACCAACAAACCCACTCCGAGTACTCGTCATATTGGACTTACTTTATACCTAAGTTAATAAACTGTTTGGAGGTTTGTTCACGAGCAACAGCTGCACCTGTACTATCTTCAGAAGGTGCGAGCGCTCCTACCGAAAGATTTTCCGCACAAATGGAGTTAGTGAAGTTGTTTCTACGGCGTAGTGCAGTGGACCTACCACTTTCAGTTTATACGCTGTTTATAGAAGAAGTAGCCTTCAAAAAACCGGGAATGTTGATCAGAAAAATATGCTAAGGAAAACTCAAATGTGGTACTGTGTCTTTCCCACCAGAACAACTTCTTGTTGCCGTCTCCCCCGCTCCGACTGACTCCGAACCTCCAGTCCACCCCGCTTATATACTCTCGCGAGCTCGGGGCGAAATGGAAGGCTGGAGGCAGCCGAGCGAGGGAGACAGCGGTGACCTTTATTTATAAACCAGATACAAGTTATATGTCAAAAACATGTGGGTACATTAATAACTTAACAATCAAGAATGGGTTTCTTCTAACCAAGTTCAGCGCTCCCGTCGTTGTCCTCCACGCTGCTGGTAGCCTGCGGAGCCGCCGCCACCTCCTCTCGATGGGCGAAAGGCTGATCTGGGTGCTGGTGGTGGCGGCACTAAGTTTGGGGGATATATAGCAGCGCTATCCCCTCCTCCACAGGCTGCAATCGCCGTGGGCCAGCCCTTCGTCAAAGCGATGTAGATTACGTTCGCCCGATGCACGATGGTCTGCTGTAGGGTGCTTGAGAGCTCCGGGTATCTAGCTGCTCTTGCCAGAATGAAGTTGGCCTGGTGTTTGTCCCGGCCTGGTGGTAGCTCCGCTGACTTGGCTTTCAGTGCTGCGAACAAGCGGAAGGCGGTTGCTCTGTCCACTTGCAGAAGGGGTGTATCTGGTGGCAGGAGGGATTCCCAGGCTTCCTTGGTTGGAGCCACCGGCTCTGGGTCTCCTGGCCTTTGGTGCAGCACTGGGTCAGCGGAGTTGGTCGCACTCTCTCGCGGGACGATGCGATCCAATCTGTTCTCGATGTTGTGAAAGCGGAGTTCCGATGTCTGGACGGATTGTGAGAGTTCTTCTATCGCCTTAAGGATATCATCACGGGCGTCCTGGGCCATCTCGATTTCTTCTATCGATCGACGGAATTGCACCACTTTAACCGGGCTCACGGCTTGTGAGTATGACCGGATTCTAGACGGGACATACATGAATATGTGATAGGACCTTACCTGGCTCCCCCTAAATTGAACGGAAATATGTCCAGAGTTATTTGAACGAGATGCAAGAGTTTGTGCCTCAAGCGATCCAAGGGCGAATGTGGCTTCAGCATGATGGTGCTCACCATATTTTGCCTTTGAAGCTAGGAACCATCTCAGCAAAGGTTTGGAAACCAATAGATCGTCCTGTCACATGGCCATCAATACCACCTGACCTAACACCACTGGAATTATTTCGTGGGTATTATTAGTATGATATACGATACTTATTCCGGCTCGTATTATCTCAGACTGCTAGGAAGTGGACACAACTCATGGGATGCTGGAAAGAATACGTCGGTCAGTGGTGCTGTGCTGTGTCGCGATGTTCCTGGCTAACATTTTGAACAGTTACTGTAACTCATGTGTATTGTACTAATTAGCTGCATTATAATGAAATTAATGGGTTCATTTGATCTTTACACTGTCCAGCACGTTTTTTTGCCGCTACTCAGCCAGGAATTTTCACCACCCATGAGGTTCCAATAGTAAAACACTCAGATACTTCTTTTATCACCCTCTTAACCTTTTTCATTAGATTTTGTAACCAGCCTGTATGCAATAAATCAGTGTGGTGCATGTAAGCAATTAACAGCCACCAAAATATTGGAAATATATTCATAGCAATTAAATTTAAGAGTAATATTCACTATGGATATGTTCATAATTCCAATAATATTTTTAAATCAGTGTTAAGCTCCATTAAATAAACAACATAGAACCATATAAAATATCATAATTTGGTCGTAATGCCCCAAGACCACGCATAAAAGCTACAGCCAACAGGAGCTACAAGTACTGCGATATCAACATCACGGTCACAGAGGGTATGTGAACTGGTCCAGTCTAGTGGCTCCACCAACCCCTTGGAGCCATAATATCATCCCCTTGTGACCTCTTTTCTATAAAAAGCAATATTAACTGTTTGCTAAAGCCACTAACACAGCAGCATTCAACACAGTAACATTTAATGAAGCATTTATGAAAAAGAAAAGAGTTTTAATTTTATTTTATAAGGATATAGTGAAGGAAAGAAATCAAGAGAAAGACCAAGGATGGGAAACAGATAAGATAGCAGGGGATTATGGAAACAACAATTATTGTTACTATACGGATTTAAAGGACTGGGCTCAGGATAGACAGAAGTGGAAAATTGCGGCAGAGCAATCTGTGTATTGAAGACAAATTATGAGTTTAAAATTAATATAACAAAACACGATTAAATGTACCCAGTGATACCAGTTTTCATAATCTAATAGTAATTTAGCCAGGCTCTTAGATATCATATTCAGTAACCAATTAACTATTCAGTATATTCTTGCTTCGATGAATGGGCTTGTTGATGTGATACCAGTTTTATAATGATTAATTTAAAGTCACTTACCATATGTCTAGGATTACCCCTACAGTGCGCACGTGCTGTCTAGTAGTTAAGATGTGAGAATTTCAGTGACGTCATAGCTAATAAGAAATGCTTATTATGTTTAGTGCTGAGGCTATTAACGGTTAAGTAACTATACGTTAACTATTTATTCGATATTATATATAAAACATTCTATCCCAACTCCCACAATAAAGATGAATCAGATTATCATAGCTGGAGGAATACATCGTAAACAAAAATTGCTATATTAACAACCGATGCTGCATGCGCGTCCCATTGAAAGTTCTCTTTCATTAAAATATTCTTTTAAGGTATTTCGAGTTATCCGTTATAAGTTTTGGAAGGTACCAAAAGGACCAGCTATAATGTCAGGAAAGTTTCCAAACTACCTGCTATAATGTCAGGAAAGTTTCTAAGCTATCTGTTATAATGTCAGGAAAGTTTCCAAGCTATCTGTTATAATGTCAGGAAAGTTTCTAAGCTATCTGTTATAATGTCAGGAAAGTTTCCAAACTACTTGCTATAATGTCATGAAAGTTTCTAAGCTATCTGTTATAATGTCAGGAAAGTTTCCAAGCTATCTGCTATAATGTCAGGAAAGTTTCTAATCTACCTGTTATAATGTCAGGAAAGTTTTCAAGCTACCTGCTATAATGTCAGGAAAGTTTCCAAGCTACCTGCTATAATGTCAGGAAAGTTTCCAAGCAACCTGCTATAATGTCAGGAAAGTTTCCAAGCTATCTGTTATAATGTCAGGAAAGTTTCCAAGCTACCTGCTATAGTTCTAGGAAGATTTCCAAGCTACCAGCTATAATGTTAGGACGATGTATTGCCATACACTGAAAACTGAGGCAGGCCATTCAGAATAAATGGTGGAGTCTGGCATCGACCTCCTGCATAACGACACCAGACCTCACACCGCAGCTTGTAGCGTCAATCTCTTTGAGGAGTTTCGTTTGGTAATCTACCCTGCCATCCGAACCTTGCGTCAAGTGACTACCACTTGTTGCACTTGAACAAATTCCTTGGCCATTAAAGCTTCGAGGATATGAAGTGGTCAAAATGTGATCTGGGACAGGATGAACTAGGCGGGCGGCAAGCTTCTACAACATGGGTGTGTGTACTAAAGTTAGTGCCACGTTACGACTCATGTCTGAAACCTTGCGGTGAATATGTGAAAAAATAGCCAATGTTCATACATTAATTTTGACAGTAAGACAAATTTGAAAATTCTTCAATTTTGTTTTTAATAGTCAAGACTCGGACTTGAGTTGATTTAATAAAACAAGATAGTGAAGAACTAGATATGTTAGTGTAAAGTTTTGAATGAGTCAATAGAGCACAAACTCATCAAAAAGGCTTCGGGCTCAATTCACAAAAAAGACAGAAACTGTATTAATTAGGAATTTCGTTAAGTGGTCAATTTGTAGTCTGGGATCTGATTGTTGTGTTTCCCCTCTAGCTTATGGTAGAAACAAGCTGGTGGCCACGTGGACAAAGGTGTCAGTTTCGTTAAGACTTTATTTGCCGGTAGTGGAGAGGCTAAGGTTTGAATCCATGACGGCTACAGTGAGATGATTTTTTTTTATGATTTTCCATACAGATGCGGATACTCTTGCAAATTATTTCTTCCTTTACCCCATTACTTCTACTTCTACATCTACTTCTTCTATCCCAACATTGTGAATGTGTGGATAACATGGATGGGTAGTAGGATGAGGACGACCAAAAAACGATAGGATAATCTAATATTTAATAATACTCGTATATTGTACCATTAGTCTATTACTCACAATATTTACACTACTCACAATGTTTCTATTACTTATTTGCTTACTGTTGTTTTCAGAATCCCTAAGAAAACACCCCCCGGTTATGTTCTTGAGAAGACAATGCACGAAGCTATTTGAGTTGAAAAACGACGCTGGCAAGGCTTGGCAAATCGAACCCAAGACGTCCATCATAATACCGACATACGCCATTCATAACGACCCGAAGTACTACCCAGACCCAGAAATATTTGACCCGGAAAGGTTTAGTGAGGAGAACATACAAAATCGTCCAAAGTACACCTACCTACCTTTTGGGAAAGGACCAAGAATTTGCTTGGGTATGTGCTATACCATCCCCCCCTCCACCTTTAAGATAGGCTTACCTGCATAGCCAAGGGGCAGTGAGACGTACCATTTTCATCCCTTAAAAGGGTTTTAGTAATTAGGGATGCAAAAATAAGTTGGTAAAAGGGGAACGTTTTATAATGAAATTTTAAAAATATAGGATACATAACATCAAAGATCATTGTTACTTGCAGTGCTGGCCAAAACGGCATTAAACTTACTTGATGTCAATGGAAAGATTGGGACTCGAGTCATAGGTATGAACTTCCAGATTTGATTTGCACTGAGGCTTACTCACACTCTCTTCAGGCTAATGCCACCCTCATCATACTTACTTGTGAGGTTTTGTTATTATAAAGCTTTGTGCTCAACATACACACTGAACTTAAGTATACTTCTCAAAACAAAACGTCATCCACCGGGAAATTCCTTATAACTTGGTTTAGTCATATTTTACTTTTACATCCAACTGTTTGGTAAATTTTGTGTTTATATAAAGTGCAAAGATGGTAGCTTCGTTCCCACAGAGAGTGACGTTTAGTTTGTAGTTCTCGAGCTTTATAGCTAAAATGTAGCATGTGATAATGATATTTGTGTGGAGGTAGATCATAGCGAGATTATATGTAGGTTTTAAAATACTCGGTGGAGCTGTTCTCATTATAATATTGTTTGTTTGTTCAGCTTAAAGTATCCTTAAACATTTTAAGGAAGTTATAATTATGTGGGTTATTGTATTCTCTGGCATTTAATGGTCATGGGTTGAACTGTTTGACAGCCAATTGTAGGGAGCTCTAAACATCTCCACCTAATCGTTATCTAATTTAAAACTCCTATTCAGGAGCACATAGGCAATTTCTGTAAATGCTTTAAAAGGGGTAAACCCGAATAAGTGAATGATAGTTTAAGAGCCCCTCTTGCCCCATGGATGACGTGTAGCTTAGTGGTAATACAGATGGAACTAGGCATCATATAGTAGTGCTGTTGTCTGCTTTCTTTGTTGGAAAAAAATGTTATCTAGCCGAAATAGATCATGTTGCCATATTTAAAGATATACAATAAAATGGTGAAATAATTATTTTAAAATTATTATAAGATCCAAATTTCGCTGTTTTCAAATGTAAAAGTCGAGAATAGTCGCGTAGCCAGTAGTCCGTTTAATCATCCGTGAAATGAGGATGTAAGAAGCTGAAAAAGAAATCTTTTAAAAATTAATATGTTATGACACTTGGTTTAAAAAATGTCTAATTAAAATGAGTAGTGAAAGAACAATTTATTGACCAAGTAATATGCATTTCCCAATAAGTTTGTAGGCCTGTTGCCAAGAAATATTAAACTCAAAATATACTAAACAATTGTTGTTCTTTTACACGATTAAATAAATTTAGGGTGATCGGAAAAAAGTGTAAACTTAGGAAATTATTTTGTCCTAAAAAAAGATGAATATACTGGAAAGTGGTGGAGGCTATATATTGATGAGTTATGTGAACTCATTATCAGATATGTTTAGGGCAATCAAATCTCGCGGATTACGGTGGACAGGACATGCAGTGCTAATTGAATAATCTAGAACCATGTTCAGGGTACTGACTGACAAACCAATGACAAGATAATTTTTTTATCACCGCATCCTATTACCTGTTCGGGTTTTACGCCAATTAGGAAGAAACTAGTGGAAATAACTAAACGCATATGGGAGGATCACATTAGAATGGACCTGAAAGAGATAAGGTATAATTAGGTGGAATGTTTAAAACTAGCTCTAGATAAGTATAGGGTGTAAAGCCCGTATCACACGACACTAGCTCGTACTTGAAATCCAGTGTGCTAGCTAGCACCTCATCATCTAGCGTCGTGTGAATCAGAAAAAGTATACTGGTTCTGCCACTTGGTACTGGCTACCATACTAGTTTTGAGGATAGAACAGGCGCTATTTTCGTACTAGTTCTGACACTAGTCTGTGTAATTCGACCAATCAAAGCGCGCTGAGACTTTGTGAGTTTGTGTGGAGAAATAATAGAAATGGCGCCGACATGGTCATCGGATGTTATTTTGTTGTTGGCAGAAAATTATTCTAAATATCCTTGTTTATATAATACCAAATTTCCACAATATGACAATATATTAAATATATATTTAATTAAAAACATGTCATCTAAAAATGACAAACTGTGTTCCAGACCCAAATTTAATCTAAATAAACTTGATAGCATGCCAACTTGGGTGGTTGCTTTTTTAGAATATAAAGTGTGCGTAGGCCTAAAAAAAGAACATGTGTGTGTTAAGGATACTGTACTTGGACACCCATAGTCTTAGGTGCCTCTGACCACATCGTAAATAAATGAATACAAATTTGGGGAGATACTAAACGTTAGAGTCACCCTGAATGTATCCTACCTAACCTCCGAATGTATCATTTTCAGTATCCCGCGATCATTATTTCGTCTTTCCAGCCAGTTCCGTGTCCATATTCTTTTCCTACGCTCCCTCTCATAATTTTCAATATCATTATTAATAATTAATTCAGCTGCTTCACCCAAAATTAATAGTTGATGTTCCATAAATATTTGCACTAGAACCTAGTACCAAACTAGCAGCGTGTGAATACTCTAGTCCCGTTTCTATTGTACTAGCTAGTATACAGATATCTAGGCGCTAGCTAGCACACTTGATTTATAGTACAAGCAAGTGTCGTGTGATAGTAGCTTAATGAAGTGGACTGGTTGGAACTAACTCAAAATAGGGATATGTATCCTACTAATTTCGGGCAATGAACTTTAGAGTTCAGAGAAAATGGGGGGTGGGGGATAGGAATATTTCAAAATGTGTTGTGTTTTTCTTCTAGGAATGAAATTTGGACAGATATTAAATAAATGCGCGGTCGCCTTTTTGGTAACACACTTCGATCTAAACACAACGTTGAAGACACCAGCGAGCCTTTCACCGAATCCTAAGGCATTCGTTTTCTCGCCCTTAGAAGACATATGGCTTGAGTACATCCAGTTATCATCAAATGTTGAATAATATTTTCATTCAGGCTAGTTATGTATATATGAGTGAGCATTTGATACTTGTAATAAATCATTGATTAATGTTGCATCATATTACACTGCGTTTTAATTCCTTCATCTCCTCACATGAAAAAACAAACAAATAAACTAACGCAGCTATCAACGCTTAATTAATTATTTTATTGTTCTATAAAAGAGAAAAGTTTGTTTTATCAACAGCTGTTAACTATCTGACAAGGGTGGTCATAGAATTTAATGATAACTATTATCTCCATTTAAAAAGTTTCTCATCTAATTCTGCTAAGCTCATAACAAATATTCAATAACTGTTGAGGTCACCATGTGAGTAAAACCAGACTCTATGTTTCTACTGGAGCAATATTTTATTTATTGTTGCCAAAAAAAGTTTTGCGATAAAAATTGCAAAAATACTGGCCTTTTCTCGCGCTCCCTACGGCCCACCTTGAGAAAAGGTAACCAGCGAGCTGTTATGGCAGATATATATTCAAAATTCCTTTTCGGCTTAAGTTACTAGACTTTATAGTTTTTCTAAATTTATTTTTCTGTTTATGGAATTGTCATATTTTAATAAATTTTTTGAGTAAATTTGGAAAAGTGACATGTTTGGGTAATTTTTTCTAGAATAATTTCATCTTTATCATTCTTAGATGGTCTTGTTTGAAGTAAATAAATTAATCTTGTCGCTATTTAAAAGTAGTATGTGGCATCCAGAGAGGAACAAAACCGTTATAGTACATTATATTATGATATATATAATCTTATGATATATATATATATATATATTTCTGTCCACTTTAAATAAGCGACATGTTGCTATCATATCTCCAGACTTCTTTTATTTTTAAGACAAATATAAATGTTTTGGTTTTGGTTTTAGAACCCTATATTTAATTTTTGGGGCCTGGGTACATCTCTTAGATTATTAATTCGAGCTGAGTTTGGTCACCTAAAAATTTTAATTGGAGATATTCAAATGTATAATGAAATAGCTATAGCCCATGCATTTATTATAATCTTTTTCATAGTTGTATCGATTTTAATTGAGGTATTCAGAAATTTATTAGTACCATTAATATTAGGAGTGCCTGATAATAATAATAATGGCTTTCCACGAATAATCACTATAAGATTTTAAAGTATGCCACCATCATTAATAGCCTAATATTACTAGCCAGTAGGTTTGTTGAAGTCACTTTGTGTGTTGGATTCTTTAAATGTCTATATTTGGTCATGCATTGATAAATGTAAATGTCAGTTCACTTTTAAAAAAGTGACAAGTTTGAAATCAAGTCTCCAGACCAATGATTCCCAACCAGGGGTCCGCAAGTATTTTCAAAGGCTTGCTTTTTATTGGTCTGCCCATGATTGTTGGACGGGGAGGGAATGTGTTCAGAGAACTCGTGTATTCAAAGGAGATGAAGAGAATAATGCCGGTAGTGAAGTTGAAAGTTCGGTTAGTAATATTGAATATTGAAAAGCCATTTCAAGTACCGAAGGACAGTATTTAGTAAATAGAAACAGGCAATAAGTATTCTTGGAATATTTTACTCAAAAGTATGAGTCATTTATTATTTATCAATCCTATTGGCTTACACGTATGTGTTGTAATTTACCCCTGTCAAAACTAATGTGTGCTAGCCAGGTAATAGTTCGCTGATATTTTACGAAATATTGGTTCCTCCAAACAAAAAAACATTTTGAATCCCTGCCCTAGACTCAAATAATCCTTAAGTTTTCAGCCAGTTGTGGAAAAACGTTTCTTCCTACAATTGTTATTTGTATTTCATCAATTCGGACAATCACAGGACAAATCAGAAATACTGTTCAGGTCTCGTATATTTTACTTGTTTTTACAAAATAAACTTATCATTATTTTCTTAATTTTATTTATCTTTTACGATGAGTTTCATATTCTATTTAGTTAACATTTTCTGTTGGATCTGATAGTTTAAGCTTAGAAAAATAAATAAATAATGTTTTGTTTATGTTCTATAGAACGTTTTTAAAACTACGTTTGATATTTCTGAAAGGAAGAGCACAGTGTTAGAATTTTTTTTGTACTGAATCTTACTACTCGTTCGTTTGATACGCATCTATATTATCTAAATGAGTAGGATTGAGAATACTAAATTTAAATGAAACGTACCTATATTTGGGTGGAGGGATGGAAAACCCTGTTTATAAACCCACCTTTGTTAAATCCGGCTCGACCTCCCCAATACTAGAAAATCAGACACAGCTCGCTTAGACGGAATTTATTCCTTGTGACGACCGAGGTTGGTACTGGTAACAGTACTGTGTAGATAGCCAAGGTGGGTAGTAAGACATGACGCGCGGGTAAAACAAACACTCGACAGCGATCATGTTGGTGACCAGATTGAGAGCTATTCGTTTCGGAAACCTCTCTTCTTCTCTAAACGCTTCGATAAAAACACAACAAAGATAACAAAGCATTATCACGATTGATATTAGATCAAGTTGTTTCTGCGTGGAACAAGGAGGAACAAAAGCTCAGGACGGGTAAAACATTCTCAACACTATTCTGCTAAAAGAAAACTTGTCGGTAGCTTGGAGATTGGGGATCAAATCCCAACGGAATTTACTGAGGGTCACTTTTCCTCAATTGTTTCCCGATATCCCTATAGGTAAATGTGGTTACATTTTCTTAAAGTATAGCCTTCTCCATATTTACTCATTTAGAGTATACATGTGGATCATACGAAAAAAAGAAAGAAAACATTTTTCAGGTTATGAGCTTCCCGTTTCAGAAATATCAAACGTATTTTTAAAAACCTTCTCTAGAACATAAATGCAACATTATTAATTTATATTTTACTGCCACAACCCAGTCAAGTTCTTAGCAATCAACTCTAAATAAACTTAAGATACAGAGAAGGAGAGCCAACTGATTATATCAGCTCACAAGACGTCCGTGAAGTTAGCCCCCCCCC
>CABFWO010004531.1:48094-60140 GCA_902155825.1 Timema genevievae
AGTTAATTAATTAATTTAGCACTGCGTCTTACTACCCGTTTGGATCATACGCTTAAGTACTAATTACGATAGTGGGTTAGGAATTTGGAAGGTAGGTTTTAGATGAAGTGAACCCACATTTGCGAGGATGAAGAAGAAAACTTAAATTTTTAAAAGTGGGGGGGACTACCGTGGATTTTGCGCCTCACTTGTAAACAAAGTGTCATAAGCTCACGTCCCATTTGTGCAAGAACAAACTCGGAACAAATGAACAAACGATTGCGATCATAAAAACTTGAATTTTTAAAAGTGGGGATGGGAATACCGTAATGTTGCATCCCCCCCCCCTCAATGTAAACATATCATTTGTAGGCCTATCAAAACGGAACAAACGAAAATGTTTGCTGAACAATCCGGAACAAACGAAGAACAAACGATTTCAATCGTAAAGACTTGGATTTTTCAAAGTGGGGGGGAACTTCATGGACGTGCGCACAAGAATGTCCATGTGTGAAAGTAAAAGATCCTACCGATTGTGCTGGGAAAGGTATTTTCACATTCCTTCCATGATTCTTCTACATTCCACAATCGACATGGGACCAACGGATTTACTTCGTCTCCAGAGACTTCTGTCTGTAATCAATTGATCCCGGCTGGGCTAGAACCAACGAACATCGGGTCCTGAAGCGAGCCCTTTATCTCGAGACCACTTAGGTAGATATAGGAGAATAAATTTCAAGGAAAACCCCTACTGGTAAAAACAAACTAATGCCAGTACATCCAACCATGATTGAACTCTGGCCTCCCAGGTCAGAGTCAGGAGGTAGAACCACCATACCAACCCTACCGTGTCATTTTAATTAATGTTTATTTATTGATATTCTTTGTTAAGAGGTCATTTTAACAATCTATGGGGTGTGAATGAAATGGGGAGTTTTAGAAGTTCATTCGCATTAGCTTGGAGATGAGACAGGAAAACCACAGTGGTACATTACATGTGGACAACCAACTCCAGTCATCCAGCCGAGAGTTGAACCCTTACCATCACATCAACGCCAATACAGACTGTGTGAGCCTGATGTATAGTCCACTTATCACCGATACGGGTCGTGTGTTTTAAGGAGTCACGAGAAAAGCCAGTGTTGGTGCAGTTCTCATGATAAACATTTTATTGCGGCAAAATAAACTCTTCAATATAAACATATGGTTCAACTTTATACACAGCGCCTGAATATTTATCATAAACATTTTATAATCAGATAGGAAACATTTTTAATGAAGAGTAAAAGTTGTAAAATTATAGAACAGCCTTCACAGATATTTAAGAACTGATAAGGTAATGTGAAGAAATTTAAACTCCAGGTTAATACTGGGAAATTTTAATTTATTTTGCAAAAAAAACTGTTAAAACTTCAAAAATACTGCCCTTAGCTCGCAGTCCCTACCATCCCATATGGACTGTAAATATCTGTGACTAGCTGATAAATCTTTGACAAAAATCCACTTTAATTCCCATTTTGCCGGTATTTAACATATCCAGCCAGGAATTGAACTTGAGACAATATGTTATAACGCTGTTCTTTTTATACGCTAGTAATTCGATTTTGTCTCATTTTGTAGTACACAATGCCATTATTTAGAATTACTTTTTTTTTAATCTAATTCGATTGGTTAATTTTATTAATGTTTCTGAATTGATAAATGAAAATGTATATTCATTAAAATTCTTGTTTTTATTGTATCGCCAACACCAACTAGTAGAACATAATATGCCCAGCCGAGGCAAAGTGTCAGAAAATCCCGACTAATGACACACCCGGCTTCCATCTCTGGTCAGTGTTTCTGGAACGTGCCGAGACAGCGCTACTTACTATTCCTTCCAATCCCCACATATGCTGGCTTCCATCTCTGGTCAGTGTTTCTGGAACGTGCCGAGACAGCGCTACTTACTACCCCTTCCAATCCCCACATATGCCGGCTTCCATCTCTGGTCAGTGTTTCTGGAACGTGCCGAGACAGCGCTACTTACTATCCCATTCAATCTCCAAATATGTTAGATACACTGTTAAGATGTTATAGACTCAAACAAGCTTTATAATTCTTACCGTGGAATGACCTTAAAGAAATCTTATTAATGTAAAGGAAGTTTAAGAACATTTCCCAACACCTACTTGAAGATCAAATGAGAGACAACATTTTGATTATAAATGCTATTAATATATCTGACTTTGTATCAAACTCTGGCGTCCTGAATCTTTACTAAGTAAGTTGACAGACACTCAGGGATAATTTGCGAATCCAGGATGGTCACTTCAATCAATTTTTTTATAGATTTCTGAAGCTTAAATTATTTTCAGTAAAATCAATGTTCACACTTGAAAATTTGGAATTTGGAATTTGTTTTAACATTAAAACCCCAGATTATGTAATTCTAGAACAAATGTAGCTACCAGTCTCCAGGCAACTAATTTAGTATTTAATTAATTAAAATAAACACAATACTACAGGGTATATTTCAACTTTATTTGACTCATAGTATCGTACCCAGTACCCTTTTGTACCCAGTACCCTAGAGTTGGTCAGCAAAGCGTTGAACTCTGAGAAAATACCCTGACCGTTTATCACGAGTTTCATGGTGCTGCAATCTAGCATTATTTTTGTTAAGATAGAGATTGATATTTCCTATTCTCCTTCATCCAGAGTGACATTGCAAAACAACTTATTAACAAGTCTCGTATCTTCTTTGGCAAGGTTGCGATGGTTTTATATATATATAATTTGACGGCTGCGAGTAACTACTTATCTTAACGTTATGATATCACGCACAGTTTCACCGTCGTCCTTTGTGTCCGTGTGTTTGTGGTGTATGTTATGTGGATATAGACACTCTGTCTGTAAGTAACAACCACTTTACTCTATATTACATCTTATTGTTGAACAAATATAAAAAATATAAAACATTTATCATATCATATAAATTGTACAAAAGTCATGTTCTTCTAAATTTAGACAGCCGTGATTAAGGTCACTTGGTTTATGGCATCAGGCTCGCAATAGACTAAATCATTGGTGGTGGGGAGGCAAACTTCTAATCTCTACCGGGCTTGTCAAAGATGGTTTCGTCCAAGTGATTTCCCTATCTTCTGTCCAAGTGGATGCTGGTGCATATCCTTTACAATCACTGTTTCCATCCTTAATTTTTACAATGAGGTTAGCGTTTTGCCAATTGTGAATGTTAAACGTACTATTACTGAAACAACACATTGTTTCATTTCAAAACAGCAATAGCCGTTGAATTATTCATAATTTATAAAATGTAAAATATCGTACATGTATGAATAAAGAGTAGTGAATGAAACCTTTCTATAATAATATTATGTAATACTAAATATAAAAGTTTTAATTCTAGTTGTTTAATACAAGGTTTCAACACATCATTTTCATCTGATTCTCTAAATGCTGTGCACTCGGGATAAACGTTGTTCTGATAACTTTTTTTTTTCAATCATATCTTATTGCCCTTTGGACTATTTGAATTTAAATACATAAATAGGGTATGGATCCGGAAGGCAGAATACATAAGAAATGTACTAGCATTTTCTCGAAGGAAGAGTAGAGTTCCATTTGGGAAAAACTACCCCATTATACATAACTGGGACTAGAAACTAACCTCCCCTTCACAAGCAAACCAGACTAGATGAAGTTGACGGTTAGTCCACAGATGGGGGTATAGTACATTATTTTTAAAGAAGTGCGTTAATTAAGTCACATTTGGGGTTGAACCAAGGTTCCTTAATTTACTTACAGCTAGCATAATTAGTTAACTATCTAGGGTCACCACTCAACGCTTTTATTTGCTTTAAAGAGACAGTAAAAAATATTTGTTTTATTTCTTCCTAACCAGTTTTTAATAATTATTTAAAAATCTTATACCAAATTTAAAAGTTAAACTTTGAGATGCAAATGTCTGTGCACAGGTGCTAATAATTTCAAAATTTCATACCTCCTCGTACGGTAGATATTGCGCAGCCCTCATGACAGACAAACTCTTCAGTTTATTAATAAATATATAAATAATACCTTAGACTTTCCATCCCTTTCCCAGAGTATCTCGTCTTATACTACTATAGCTTTCATTAGATTATTAGAAATGATTTCAATAATTTCACTAAGTCGCTCATAGTAAAAAATAATTATTTCAGTTTAAAATAAATAGATGCACCTATATGGAGATACTGAAAACTAAAGGGTATATTTTTATAAAGTGTAAAAACATTCCGAAATGGTCGTGGTGATGATCGAAGTCGCGGTGTCGTCAAACAAAGGGCGCAGCTCAACCCTCACTGTTAGAAATGATCACAGTTGTTTTTAAACCTCTATAATAGCCACATTAGTAAGCACTAATCATTTTAATTTGTGTAGCATACAGTGAATTGTTAAAGTAATAATGATAGTGATGATGGACTATAAGTAGCCACACAGTGGTAGCTACTTTATACAGCTGGTAACCGTTCAGTTCATACCCATGATACTCATTAATTTATCATTATTTCTGTCTTTCTTTTTACTTTATAAAATATTTAGTAAAAAACTATGAATATAAAGTGGAGCACCATTTTCTACACACGGTGAATTATTGAATTCGTTATACAGTATCATCATAATGAACTGTTTCCAGCCTGTGGTCAGGTATGTTTAGTAAATTGCCTCCATCTTCCTTTGTCCTTTCACCATTCTTCCTCATTATACAGTATGCCAGTCAATATAATTCATTTCTCTCTCCAAACGTCACGCGAGGAGTGTACCAGAGCTCTAGTGACTGAGTATAGAAGCTGAGCAGGGCCAGCTGTGACAAGGCACTCTTAGAGAAGCCCCGCCCAGTGTAAGATGACTCTCAAGATCAATACACACTATCGTTCCATTCCGAGCCTTAACAGTAGCGAATGGAAAACGATAAAGAGTGAAGATACCTACCGTTTCAGAAACATGGTGGAACTTTCAATTCAAAGTTGTAAGCAGTGTTAGAAAAAACAAAGCAAGGTTATTGTAGTGTTTTGAGAAGATTTTAAGAAGAAGATTGATGAATATGGGTGGGATTATGTAACAATGGCTTAAAAAATTTACTTAAAAATGCACAGTTTTAGTTTTTTTCTAGATTTGTTCTATGGCGTTGTGAAACATGTCAATATTTTCTACAATAAAATTCAGATGCAGATTGTCAATACTATAATCGTATCTATTTCAATGTAACATTTTGAGTTAGCTGTATCCGAGATACGAGAAAACACTGGCTATTTTCATTTTCCCATTAAAATGAATTTTAGGGTACTTTAGAGAAGCGTATATTTTCATTTAGTTGTGAAAATATACTACTTACGTTTTAACGCAATATTTCTATAATACCAGGCAGAAGTCGGAAACGCGGTTCCCGTGGGTACCATTGCACCCTTTTGACAGATTTTAGGCGCCCACCTTATTTTTTTTAATGTTTTACATTTTTTGTTAAATAGTTTAGTTTGCTAAATAGCAGGATGGTTATCGAGTATTATTTGAAATTAAACTTCTTTGTTATAAATTCATCATTAATCCTCAATTTATTATTCCATTAATATCTTCATAAATAAGTGTTTAGCAATAAGCCTACTTTGTAACATGCCTTAAAATTTGAGGCTCAAATATTTAAATCTGAAGACTGATAATATTATAGTTTATGTTTTTTTATTGCATTTAAAATATGTATATTCTCAACTGGTCACTAATGTACCGCCCCACTCTCACTCTATTTAGTTACGGTCACAATAGACTAAAAAGGAGGGCAGGACTTAAGTAAATAATTATATGAAATAGAAAAACAGTTGAAGGTTAAAGTAATATTTGAATTATTTATTCACAGTAACAAACAGTGTTAAAACAACAAGTTGCATGTCCCTACATGTCAAACTGAAGTGTGTTGGAAAACAAATAAATCATAGTATTGTATAAACTTTTCTAGAAGGAACTAATGAAATAAACAAAATTGTTGCTATTATTTAAAAAAAAAATTTCTTTATGATATACAAGCTTCTAATTCACCATAGTGAATTAAGATCAAACAAAATTATTATCAAAAGTTTAAATTTTAAATATTACAAAGCTTACAAAGAGCTTAAAGAGCCTCTTTGAAATAATTTACAACGAGCTAGATTCACACTTGTGAATACAGACAAATCAGTTTTAAATTTAGGGACTAAATTTAAATTTAATATCGCACCAGATATTTAACTAAAGTTTTAACTCCTAAATATTTTACAAGATCATAAAGAGCTTAATGAGCCTCTTTTAATTGGTTTACAACGCGTCTGATTCACACATTTGAATGCAAACAAAATAGTTTTAATTAAAGAAATTTAAATTTAAATATCGTACCAGATATTTACTTAAAGTTTTAGCTCCTAAATATTTTACAAGATCATAAAGAGCTTAGTGAGCCTCTTTTAAATGATTTACAACGCGTCAGATTCACACCTGTGAATAGAGACAAATCAGTTTTAAATTTAAATATCGCACCAGATATTTACGTAAAGCACAAAGGTTTGACTTCCCGACTAAACTCAAACCTTCACGGGACCATTACCCTTGTCACTTTTTAAAGAATTATTTAAGATTCCCACATTTAAATTTCTAATAGAAAAACAAAGTTACTTTAGAAAACTTATAAAATTTGCCTAAATGAGTCTGCGAATATTAAAGTCAAAACCATATTATTCAATAATAAGTTACTTTAACATTAACTTCAAAGAAAAGAAGTCTACAAAATAAGCAATAAAAGAAACATTGTTAATTTAAAGTATTAAATTATTAATGATAACCACAAAAGCCAAAAATTTGATATTTTACCTAAATATTGCAAACATAAAAAGAGTCAAGAAATGTGGCTACCTATTTAAACCAAGAAAATACAAAGATTCTAGCGCCCATGCGGTGACAGGAAACATTAAGTGCTCCATAACAGAATTTACTTTTAAAATAAAAGATTTTAGCAAAAATTACCGATGCCTACAATGACAGATTCCCATAACAAACTAAATCAAAGTATTTAAGAAAATCAAACCCCTTGCAGCAATATGTAGTTTTATAGATTCAAACAAAGATATTATCACTAGCCATCCTGGCTAGATACTGTCCTAGTCCTGAAGAGGACTTCTCGTGGAAGTGGCGGTTGTAATGGTCTTCGATATTTTCTGTGTTCCCTCGTTATATAGGTCTAGTTGGAAGGAGGGAAGTTGGGAGATATCCTTTGTTATTACGTCATTCGCTAGCCTCTGGTTAGAAGGTTGTATTGTCATCACGTACACCAGGTTCTTGTTGTCTTGAATTCAACCGTTGCATTCGACTCATTTTCATAAGATCAACTCCAAGACGCCGGACGCTATGCTTGTTAGGTCACGTAGGCCAGCCAGGTGTCCCGGAACATGAGTGGTCTTGTCTTAGTACAGCACGGGCCAATCAGAGCATTGCATGCTCACTCTGTTGGAACATCAGGGTTCCGCACAATTGGTAGCGTTTTTGGACTTCTCTTCAATCCAGCATTCGAGGTGATGAGACTGGACTTGCAAGTTGCTCTACTCCGGCAGACATATGCATGAGTAGAACACCTATATTTGACATAGTGAGATCGTGATGTTTAATAATGCAGGATCTCTATGAATATTAGCTTATTTAGGGGTGTGTAGTAATTTCTATTGCAGGATGTCTATGAATATTAGGTTGTTTAGGGGTGGGTAGTAACATTGTCATATTAGCAGTACACGCTAATTTTACAATTATAAATACATAAATAAAAAGATGAAAATTCAAATATAAAAACCAACATTTTTCTTGGCGCCCCCAGAGTAAAACATATTTTGGAAAAGAGCTCTTCATGCTTAAGAGGTTGCCGACCCCTGCTGAGAGTAAGTAAATGTTAGTAAGTCTCTCACAAAGTTTATATTATTTTTTCTTTAACCTCTTAGGGGTAATGTTTTGTACAACAATGATCTATCTCTATCATTTTATCAATCAATAGTCAATATTTACTATTTTTATTGGTAGAATTCATAAATGAGGAATTTAATATAAATGCGATAACCATAAGATGTGTAACCCTAATAAAATGTCTATAGTTTTAAACATAATTCTAAATTTGAATACGAAGTGTTGACCCTTGGGGACCCAATTTCGTTATTTGTTATTGGTTCAAATATGTAAATAAGAACTTTAATTCTTTAAAAATAAAATTATGAAATTTAAAATCGGGAGTCAAACAAAGTTTTACGTAAGTATAGTGCAATTTTTGTTCAGGGTTGCTAGTGTATAACTATTATTTCGTTTCACATAATATCATATATTATGAGTTTTGAGTATATATCTCCATTTTCAAACAATGGAGTGAGAAAGTCCGTGCGGAGTTCCGTACAATTTATTTTACTATAAACTTATACACTTTGGTCTTTTTACGTAAATTCATTTTTATATCTGACACATTTACTTCTACCTACAACAATCACTGTATCCATCTTAGTAATAAATCGCAATACTAAATACTAGGTCACTCAAAGCACAGTTAGCGATAACATCGATGCAGAAAGTATAAGTAAATAAACTTTAGCACGTTTATATTCAACTGAACTGAACTATCGCTAACAGAATACTATGGTTTATATAGATAGCTAAAAGCTAATCACGGAAATGTTCGATCTTAATATATTGACTCTATAAGCTGTTGTGTGCAACGTACTCTACTATTAGCGCTCCTGGTGGTGATTTCTTCAACTTCTCTTTGGCGGGTTATTTTAAAACTAAACGATCTTTTCTTACTCAATCGGTTGTGATTTGTTTTTGTAGAAACAATATATTTTATTTATTCGTTTATTTGCTCTTAAGTTAATTCTGTATTTATCACTTTCGGGTGGGGGGACGCCGTAGACATTTTGGGGGGCGCCAATGGGCTCGAGCCCTTTATAGTTGGCACCTAGACGTTTTGTGTACATCTTCATCAGTGGGTGCGTAGACTATTACATTAGACGTATCTGGTCTAGTTTGCCGTGATGGGAATGTATGGGTTCAAATCCCACATAGTTATACTGAGAGTGGAATTTACAAATTAGTTTCCCACTCTCCATCCACACATATGTAGGCAAATTTCCTTTAAAATTCTACTCTCCTCACTCCTACCCCGTTAATATTTGTATTCTAATAGAATGGATAGGTATCAAAATGAGGGGAAAAGACAAAGCTAGGTGTGCGCGAACTTTGAGGATTCTAAATCTTGAGGCTGGGTTCAGATCCCCGACCGTGTGTATTGAGGCTATTTTCCAACTCGCTTAAAATTCACTCTCTTCAAGCTCTTTGCAATCGCTGGTCTTTAAAAGAGCCCTCACTTGTTATATATGTAATAATAAAATTATAATATTTAGAAGAAAATCTTTTTTCTTGGTTTCCAAAATTGGACCAACTCCCTTCTATAAAATATTTTTGGTGTCGTTCATTATGATCCAAGATCCTGACCTCATATGTAGCTCTAACTTGAGCCCTCTGAGTGGACATTTTAAATAATAGAAGAGGACAGAGACCAAGAAAGGACTTGAGAGAGAACCACACAGAGAAAGAAAATAAGTTTGAAACTGGAAGATTGGTAGACAAGTTTAGTGGAATTAAGTTTTCTGAGTGGAAACCCATGTCCCTAACGTGATCATACGGTATCCCATTTGAGTTGCTGTAAAACTTTTTCCTCGTGATCCTCTGCGAGATTGAGTTAGTAGCAATAATTGATTACTCGAGCCTAAACATTTTCTGAAGCATTCCTCACAGATAATGGAGGAAGGGCTATAGGATTGAAGTTTTAGAAAATCGTATACTCTTTGAGAGAAATACTAATATAATTTTCCTCTACTATTTATAAAAAATTATCAGCTGCATATCCCAAGACTTTACATGTGAATATATTAAAGTAGCATTATTACCGCACTTCATGCTTTGTTCTTATACAGTTGGTATCCATGTACATTTCATGAATAGTTCGAACGACATAGTAAGAACCCTTGAAGATATTAATTATACAGATAAATTTGGAGCAAACAGCACTTAAAAGTGTCAGTTCGATTCTCCTATATAAGTGTTATAATTAAACTATTCTATATTTAGACAATTAGAACTGTGCGTGATCCCAAAACTTGGGGGAGAAGCGGGAGGAAATTTGGGAAAATGTAAGTTCCCGAAACTCAACTGGGGAAAAGCTATTTCCCAAATTTTTCGAGAAAAATTGCATATGTATACAAATTAAAATTAGGAAATTTCTACCATGTCATGTTTGTACAAAATGTGCATTAACAATGTTAGTGATTAATTATATTTAAATTATTAATATTATCTTTAATAAAATAGATAGGTGCCCTAAACTTCAGTGACTTTGTTTTTATTTTACGGAAACCAAACTGAGCAAAATGAGAGCCATTAAATAAAACAATCACAAAACATATAACTGATGGTAGTATTTATCCACGAATAAATGTAAGGTGGAAAAAAAAAATTTAGTACAAAATGATGTTAAGGTGACTTTTAAATATCAAATTACTATACACTAATTACATATTAAATACACACATATTCGAATAAATATACATTTATTACGTTAATTTCATGAGTGATGCGACAAAAGATAACATTAATATATAGAAGTAATAATTTATAATATAGAGAAGAATAGCTATTCTTGGGAATGTAATGTTTTATTAACTATTTTCCATGATATCCTGGCTCAATAGAGGATAAAAATGATAACCTTCAATTTAAGTGAAAGGTTTTCTAACTAAAACGTTGTAGATAACGCGACATATTGGATAAGATGAGAAAATCCCTTTTGGACTTCTAGCAGTTTTTATAAACAACTAAATGTGACCTTCTGTTTATAATTAAGGTTATAGTTTAGATATGTTTCTATTTTATTGTGTAAGAAGCAGTTAATAGAATTCATATCAACACTTCCACCAAATTCAACCTTCCCAATTCCTAACCCATTAGCGTGATTAGTACTTAAACATATAACCCGAACGGGTAGTAAGACGCAGTGCTATAATTTAATTTTAATTTAAATAACTTATGCACCAATTGTAGGATGGTATTTGTTGCCGAGGACCTTAAGCCCCACAAATTTGAATTTTATCATCAAACACATATCGAAAGGGTGCCTAGCAAAAAATATTATACCGAAGAAGTTTGATTTTTATGAGTTTTTGGTGATAAGTTATGATAGGGGGCAGAAACCCCTTATTTATTATCTAATCTGAAAAACTAATATTATGACGGTCAAGAAATACGAGTATTTTCAGGGAAGAAATAACTACTGCATCAATTTTAGCAGGGTAGTTGTGCCCGGGGGGCATAGGCCCCCCAAAAGTTTTTAACGACAAATACGTTTCTACCGAAGGGGTGCCTAACAAAAAGTATTTTACCAAATAAATTAAATTTTATTATTTTCTCTTGAGAAGTTATAACATGGGGGGGGGGCAGAAACTCCCTTATTTATTAAAAAAAAACTAATCCGGTCAACTAATATGATGAAGTCAACCAATATTAGGATTTTCAATGAAGAAGTGACCTATTAATCTTTACTATATGTTGTAATATAATTTTAAAGGGGGCAAGAGCGTCCCCAAAAATCCGTCTAGTGTGAGAGTTAGGCGTTCGCCCCTTGATCATAATGACACAAACCGATTATTTTTATGACCCTCCGTTCGGGCAGGTGAGGGCTAAACGGGTTTACCATCTTTTACACCACCCCCGGCTGGGGGTTGGGGGGTCTTCGGAGAGGGACAGAACCCCAAAATTTGGAAAGAGCAAGGTCAATAATGGGACGTTCTACTATTGAGAAGTATCTACCCTCGGGGTTGGCCGATAATAAATTCACAAAAACAGTACTTTTATACAAAAGACTTTGGTTCCTGATTAGTGAATAATACCCGTAGTAGGAACCTTAATTTTAAATTTCAATTATCTGTGTTTGTTGATTCAAAAGACACATAAGTTAATTTGAAAACATTCCACCCCCCCC
>CABFWO010004532.1:0-11262 GCA_902155825.1 Timema genevievae
ACTACCCACCTTTCCACGGTGAAAAAATAAAAAGATAAACATACGATTGTCACTTGTTCACTTGAACGGCCATGTTGTTGTTTTTATCGATAGATGTCATTAGTGTCGGGGAATTATGCCCTTGATTTGTTTTATTGGGGTGTTCTTAGAAATATTAATGCGCTGTTTATTGATTGTTTGTTTCATGTTTAACAAATAGGAACTCTCGAAATTGACGTTTTAGATTTGTTTAGAAATATAAGTATTTTTACAACGTTTTAGGTCATTTGCACCTGGGACTACACTGTATTGTCTGATGGAGTTGTGTGTTTCAGACTGGACAGTTGAACTGTAGTTGCAGTTGTAAGAGTAGGACAACTGGACCTAGGGGATTGTATAGGTAGGAGAACTAAACCTAAGGAATTACATAGGTAGGAAAACTAGACTTAAGGGATTATATAGGTAGGAGAACTAAACCTAAGGGATTACATAGGTAGGACAACTAGACCTAAGGGATTATATAGGTAGGAGAACTGAATCTAGAGTATTACACAGGTAGGACAATGGTTTGCTGCAGCATTGTCCTACAACTCCTTATCGTCCTACTCCACTAACTTCAATAAACCCAAGTGTCCTATCTATCAAATGCTCTCAGGGATCTGTCTTATCCTCTAAGAAATGTCACTGATCCTATCAACCTGACTCAACTTCGTCTAAAACAAGTTTTGCCGTCTTGATCGTCATAGTTCGTTGAAGGGCGTGGATATGACTTGGCGGGTGTTGGTAGAGGAAGTAGATGATGAGAGGCCAGACCAGGGCTTGCAGTCCTAGTAGGGTCCATACAAACACCGCCACTCAAAGCCTAATCAACGATCAACTGTTTGTTCAACACTCCATTCCACTTGTCTCAACGAGCTTATCTCCGATAACTACACTGATGGATGGATACACTCAAACCGGGACTATCTTACCTACAGTTCAGATCTACTTTCATGTATTTACGAGCAATGCCGTCTGTAACTGACACTAGAGTCGAAACCATTTTACTGATTGAGTTAAAGCTTGGTATCCAGGGGTTTAATAACGTTCCCTTGAGGGATTTTTGAAATTACATATCCAAACGTAAAATTAAGGGTTTACATCCAGGAGAAAAGGCAATTTGCTCAAATTTGGCTCTGATTGCTTTGATTAAAATTCGTACCTAGGCACTGTTTAATATTACAAACCAAATGCTTCGTCTTATTTTTCAGTTTTTTTACTTTCTCGCTATCTTACAGGTAAAGAAAATATTGTGATCAAAAAAAAAAATCGAGCTCGAGATTTTGATGAATCTCGACGTTTCATGACCCCCGAATCCGAAAAAGTGGTTTTTTGAATTTCCGCATATCTGTACCTCCAACTATAGCATAAACTATTTTACCGATTGGGCTAAAACTTGATATCTAAGGTTTTCATAGGGTTGCCCCGAGAGGTTTATGGAATTGGATATCTAACCTTAAAAATTAAGGGTAGTTTACTGAAGGGCAAAAAGAGAAAAAGTCGATTTTCTCAAAATTGGCTCTAACAATTTTGATTAAATAATAAATTTCATTTCTAAACATTCATAAATATTCCAAACGAAATGGCTACTCTAAATATTTCGACAAAATTACTTTAAGGACTCCGGTCTGATACGTAAGTTGTTATTTTTTATATCTCCGAAAATATTTGAGATATGAAATTACTTATCATTACAAATAGGCAGATCTATTTATAATACAAATATTTTATTCAAAGTATATTTTTATAAAACAATTAAATTTCAAGCTATACGCAAACATTTATATTTTTTAACTTTTCGAAAACAAAAGGTAAAGTATTGCGACCGTCAAGAAAATCTAACCTGACATGTTGATGGATGTCGACGTCTCATGACCCCCCAAACCATAAAAATTGGTCTTTACAATGCCGTCTGTTTAAACTTAAAATTAAGGGTAGTTTAATAAAGGGCGAAAAGAGGAAACATCAAGTTTCTCAAAATCGGCTCTAACGATTTTTACTAAAATTCGTATCCAGGCGTTGATTAAGATTATAAATAAACCGGCTATTTTCATTTTACCATGAAAATGAATTTTAGGGTACTTTACAGAAGATGAAATTTCTGTATCTCCGCAACTATTTGAGATACTAAATAACTTATCGTCGGAGATTTGTAGTTCTCTTAAAAATAAACGAAAAAATATTTTATCAACTCAATATTTCCCGAGTTACAGGCGAATACAATATTTTAAATATTGCTCTGTGAAATGAGGAGATGAACATGCACAGAACAAGTAATACGTTTTTGTAACAGTGTTTATTATTTCATTTACAACAATGTAGACCTGTATTTCCCTGTAGCTCACGAGTTATAATTTTAATTTAGTTAAAGGAGTTAGAAAGTCTGTGCTGGGGGGCCCTGTACCATTTATTTTTTAAGATTTGGAAGGGAAAATATAATAATAATTATTATTATTATGATAAGAAATTAAAATTGTTAATTAAAAGTTATGGTTTTTCTTGTTTGTTGCATTACAAAATTTTATTTCCATTAAGTATTCTAAAAGAATAGGCCTACATTGGGATTTATTATTATTATATTTTATTTATATTATAATTCTATAAAGCCACATGGCTGACTCACTGACTCACTGACATTAATTAATGTTTACCCACTTCCAAATGAGCTAGAAACTTGAAATTTAGCAAACTTATAGCTTCTAGCCTGTAACCGACGGAAAAATTCCAAAAAGTTAAAAAATTTAATTTTTAACCCCCGAAAAAAATTCAAAATGTCGGAAGTCTCTTGTGGCTAAACAGTAAGAGCTATCAAAAAAACGACTCTGGAATTACATTAGTTTACAACCACTTGCAAAGAAAACTCACCGTGGGTTTGGGGGCGGAGCCCCCAACGAGCAAAGTGAGTAATCAAACACAAAACTGTATCATGTTGACAGTAAGTGAACAATTCTAATTTTAATTTAAATCACGTGATGTTTGATATTAAAACAAGAAGATTAAACCTTATGTTCGTACTGGAGAAATATTTTATTTATTTTGGCCAAATAAATGTTTTACTTTAAAAACTGCCAAAAAAAACTGCCCTTTTTTCGCGTCGCCTACATCCCCGCCTTAAATTGGCCCCTTTTCCCTTAATTTCGTTCTCTGTCTGCCGCCTTATTTTCCAATACATTCAGTGCACGCCCCATCATTGGAAGTCTTAGATAAAAACAAGCGAGTAAGACGGTTACTAAAACTATTTAATGATATGAGGATTGAAGGTTTATAGCCAAGCTAATTTAATAAGCATGATTAACACTTTTATCTTTTTGTAAAGCTTGGCATATAATTCAACAAGATATTTTCTTATGGTGAAAACCTATAAAATAAAGGAAATAATAAAAGGGGGGGAGACAATTTATTCAGTGACGACGCAAATTACATATTTAATTATATCCGGCCAGTAATATTTCGTACACGACTCAGAAGAATAGACGCGCTATGACTGATGTTATCACTCTCCACCCCGAGACAATCACTGTTTCTCCTATTTCCCCGCCGGAGCGCAGCACGATACCATCTCAGGACCGGCTGGTAATTGTTACGTAAATACGAGACGTAACATTAATTCTGTTTTGTGACAAGTTGTAACGCCGTATGTGACTGTGTGTGTGTGACGTCATTGCAAATGGCGAACAGATGTAAGAGGAGGTGGAGGAGGGTGGAGGGGGAAGAGGGGTTTAGTTCCCCTCCCCTCTCTCCCGGCGAAACATCAAGATTACATAGAGAGTGATGTGGAGAAGGGGGGGAGGGGGGGACTGGGTCTAGTGGGACCCATCTAAATGCTAATGACTTTTTGGGGAGAAACCGAATACTAGGATATATTTGTTACATGCGCAGTGCAAGATGCGCGTCAGAAGAGGCTTTGAGCTATAGCTTGAACGAGTCTAATGGGCTGATATATGCGCAGTTCAAGATGCGCGTCAGACAAGCCTAAGCATTGAGTGACAGATTGAACGAAGGAACGAGTCTGATGGGCTGATATATGCGCAGTTCAAAATGCGTGTTAGACAAGCCTTGGCCACAGACAAATAATATACCCAGACACTCAACCTCCAGGTTAAAATGGCTGCGCTCCTTTTGGCAGCTTGGGTCTTTCACCGCTAGGATCGCTACGGTTAGTCCTATCATCACCCAGCAGCGACACTAGTGCAGCCCGGTGTTGAAGGACTCAAGCTGGCAACAGGAGCACTGTGAAACCCCCGTAAGGTTGAGAGTCTGTTTCTTACTTGTCTGTGGCCTTGTCATTGAACGATAGCTTGAACGGAGGAGCAAGATTGTTTCATTTGCAGCAGAGATAAATCGATTGAAAATACACACGAATCATGTGGTCCCACGGACTAAACTTCAATCTCATCTAGGCTGACAGTGAGGTCAGATTTCGAACCCCGGTCTGATGAATTGAGGGAGGATTTTCTTAAATGTTTTCCCAATCCCTCCCTCCACACAAATACGAACACATTTTCTCCAGGTTATAGCCTCCTCCTCCCTATCTCATTTGTGTAAATATGTGGATAGCCCAAACTGGCAGTGAGACGTGGATAACAAAAATGCCATGTAAATGGCAGTGTCGTGTCGTAACGTGCTACCAGGTTAAGCAGAGCTTGTTACAACTGTACCTGTGATATGTTCTCCCCCACTCTGTCCCCATTTGACCAATCATACATAGACTCTGCTCTACACACCTCACATGGGAATGTATCAGTGTCGTGTAGTGTTGCCAGGGTAAGCAGAGCTTGTTAAAACTGTACTGGTGATATGTTCTCTCCCACTCTGTCCCCATTTGACCAATCATACATAGACTCTGCTCTACACACCTCACATGGAAATGTATGTTCGTTGATACCTGACCAATGAGTGTTCTATTGAGTGATTAAAACATATCACAGGCACAGTTTAAAGAAGCTCTGCTTACCCTGGCAACACTCCGCGTCACGGTCGTATAAATGACGCCAAATGTCTAACCTTTACAACCTATTATTTTGTACCGCTCTCATCAGTCATGGAAACACGGCCGACAAAGTAATTGGAGGTTTCGTGCTCTCACATTCATGTGTGTGTGTGTGTGTGTGTGTGTGTGAAGTCTGACATGTGTTAACATACGAGACAATTACACGCCCCGCGCGACCGACACACATACACACAACCTCTGCATTGCCTGGCACAAGGGGTGGAGGGGGGCTGCATCATAACGTTAGAACAATTCAACCCACGGGTTCGAACATTTATCGCAATACACGTGGTTAACACCCGTTCAATGGTCTAAAGGTCGCCTTAAACGTAGCAGGTTGCAGCGCTGACAGCTTTCTGACGTCATTTAACAGAGCTGAGAGCTGACAAATCTGGGGTATCTATTACACACACGCTGCTTTCTGACTAAAGCTTGATTCACACGCTCGCCGAAAAATAGAAAGCAGAATCTACGCAATAATTCACACACTTTAATTTGACCCATGATGCATTGTAACGCTTTAAAACGGCTGATTATCAACATATTTTATTTTATAGTGGATAAACATATAATATTTTAGATCACTGTTCCGATAGTTGTTTACAAATTATAATGCTGTATCGTGGCACAATCCAATACATCAATAAACACGCTTTACATTAACGAGTTATTTCAAATCTTCTCACAACGGCCAACGAAGCTGTCTGCTAGCTTCTAGCTCTACAGCGCATGCGCACTAATTTGAGATGGTTAGTTCTGAGATTTGATTGGTTCTCCTGTGTCTAACATCTCGAGCAGAGCGGACAAAGTAGAGAATAGTTGAACTTCAGCGGAACAGCCTTGCGCCGATCAAGCGGAAATCTTGTGATTGGCTTAGAGCGCGTCACGTGACCACGTTTATGTTCTGCGCTAGTTTTCCGGCGAACGCGCGAATCCACAGTAAATGATCATATTTCATCTCAGTGGAGGGGGAGGTATTTTAATCGTTCTTTCCTCCAGGAGGTTCTTAACGAGCTCATATTCTTAGTTACTGATCCTTTTGTTGCGTCTTTACCGGGGTTCAATCCTCGGTCCCGGCACAGATTTATCTGACAGCCAAACCCTTCTTTCACCTCTGACAAGACGTGTATTAATCACAACTTTTGAATGTGTGGAATGCCAGGCCTCCACCGTGGTTCGGATCCCACGTTAAACTGTAGGTCCTCCATTTCATCTCACAATCACCCTATCATTACACATTAGCGTAAGTGAGTATAACCCGAACGGGTAGTAAGACGCGGTGCTAATAATAATAATAATAATAGTAATAATAATAATATTAATAATAATAATAATAATAATAATAGTCTAGAGGTAAGGTGTCGGACTTCTGTATGGAATGCCAGGCCTCCACCGTGGTTCGGATCCCACGTTAAACTGTAGATCCTCCATTTCATCTCACTATCACCCTACCATTGCACATTAGTGTAAGTGCGTATAACCCGAACGGGTAGTAAGACGCGGTGATAGTAATAATAATAATAATAATAATAATAATAATAATAATAATAATAATAATAATAATGTTGCGTCTTTGTCGACCTCTTGAGATTTTGTTACCAGTTCCTCCAAAGACTTCTCGTTCCTCAAACGATCCGGGTATTTATTCATCACCTTCAACTTTCCAGAGACATGTCATTGTTTGGTACAATTCTGTCAAGAAGTGTGTGCTGTAGTTTCTGATGTGTGACATGATGTACCGAGATACGAGGCCACACACTCTAGACAATATAAACACACGCATGTGAATAGTAGCAAATCATGAAGGAGACTGGTTAGATTCACTGGTACCTTCGTCTCGACCCAGACCCGCGCATGCGCGGTACAACGTTCCACAAGTTGGAAGCGCCAGAGAGATGTCGTCCGATCAGAAGATCTCGTTTTGACATTAGCGAGGCCAGATTTCTGATAAGCGCGCTGATCGTTCAGATATATTACACGATCATCTCGCAGAGCCGCGACCTGCTGCGAAGACATGTCCAACACATTTTGACACATTGAAGATTGAAAATAATGAGGGGACAGCATTTTAGAAAAGTCAATGTTGTCATCATCTTTAGTAAAAAAAAAACACTTCATTTTAAAATCATCATCATCATTATTACAAAAATAGGAGGCCGAGAGGAGGACCAAGGGACAGATGGCTGAAGAGAGTAAGGAGGAGTGTGGAGGGAGAGAGGTGGTTGGAGGAAAGGAGACGGTGGAGAGGCTTATGTTCCAAACAGACCCATTCAGTGGCTGGAAGATCTTCATGATGATTATGATGATGATGATTATGATTAAAAGCTAAGTTACACGGGGTTAAATTCCCGGTTGGTTGGTTTTCCACTCTCTCCACGCAAATGCGAGATCAATTCCTCTAAACTCAACGATCTCCCCGTCATCGGCAGAATGTGAGAGTGACGCCTTAGACCATGTGGCTACCGACGTGGGTTAATCCTAATCGGTTATTTGCAGTGAGGTGGTTTCAAGTCCCTGATGATCGTTACTGGCACTGATGGACACGTGCACAAAGGCACTAGTCTCGTTCTGTATGATTTGCCTGTCCAGCTGTACTTGGGCGTTTATTTTTTATCAGATGATTTCCTACGGTATCTCCAAGAAAATGCGGATACATCTCCTCTAAATTATACCTCCCTCGTCTCTACTCCGTCAGTATCAATGCACGGATATCTCGTCCGGCCGCAAGAATCACCCGACAAACATTTTTATTACAAAACAACACGGAAATAACCGCGACATAATTCAGTAACGAGCCCATTTAAAACGAAATGTTCCCCACCTCACCCTTTTTGCTACAAATCACAATGTAAATGAATCAAAAACTTTTTTATTTTTCCCCCGTAAACAAAAATAAAACACACCCACATGCTATGAAAAAAAACTATATAATTTCCTGTAAAATCTACTTTTAGTTCAATAAATCTAACTCAACCGTTTTTAAGTGGAACACACCATATTGTACGGTTATGTGTTACCGACGAACTTTTACATCGGGGAAACATGTACTCCATATTATATATATATATATTTTATTCCCGCAATGTTAAATCAAAACCCTGCGAAGCCCAGTGGCCCGCACATTCGTCATCCCGTCCCGCGGGGACAGTGCTGCTATCTGTTATGAATGAGTCGAGTTACATGGCACCGACCACAGACAGTTGAATTACTGCTTGCGGATACAGCGACTTCCCCCTCCCTCTTTCAAAGGTGATGCCACATCAACGGGATCCATCCCTTCCGGGCTGAGACGACAACTTACGAACGTTGCCGAGGTGAAAGGGGAGGAGTCAGCTTCGCGAACATGACCCCCTCCCCCAATGATCTCCGAGGAAGCGCGTGGACCGGAATATAAAACTTCAACAACATTACAAACAAGCTGACGAGGTGGCCGAGTGGTTAAGGCGTTGGACTGCTAATCCAATGTGCTCTGCACGCGTGGGTTCGAATCCCATCCTCGTCGAATTTTATTTTATGCTATTTAAATTAGGTTTTTTCGCTGGATGCGATAATCAGTAACTTAAAGGTCGTTTGAAAACATGGTGCGACCTAAACATCTCTACAACTTATTTAATTTGTTTTCGTGCTTTCCTTCTGGTAGCATTAGAACAAAAATCGACATTGACCTACCTGTCACATCCAGTGGCGTAGTGTTCCATATTGCAAAGCTAAGTATAAATAGTTTAGACTGTCCCAATGAATGGTTCTGATCACTCACTGAACCCGTTTCGGTGACCGAATGATCTAAGGCGTCACTCTCGCAATTGACTGGACTGCCAATGACAGGGAGATTGGGTATTGAGTCTCTTCCTATGCGCGGATGCGAATACATTTACCCTAAATTCATTCATCTCCATATCTTCATGGTTGGCTAAGACTCCGTGACCAAAATACAAACATAGACACATTTAATTTAAAATAGATATTAGTGACTAGTTGTTTTTAATACGACAGGGCCTGAAGTTAGAGTGAATAATATATTGATACCTAATTGTCTTTGATTTGAATCCGGACTTGTGTGTTTACTCCATCCCGATTAAAGCATTACCTATGTGACGTTCAGCATACATACAAAATTATTGCTATGCGGGACTACTAAACCTATCCCCTCACCTACTAGTGATGTCAACGGAGATGTCACCTGATGTTTCCTAACGATCTGTGTATCTTAACCTAACAGTACGTAAAAGATTACATCCGGTGAGAATGAAACCGTTTGCTGTATGGGTCCATTTGACTCAGCCTGCCTGATGGAGGGTAGCAGGACGTGTCGTGGAAGAGGGTGGGGGTGAGGGATGCCCCCCTTGGGAGGAACACCCCTTCCCCTATACTGGGGCAATAATGAACCGAACCCCGCCCCGATATTCCTGGAGTCCTTGATGGCTCGACTCGACCGCAACGACAGATTGCGCCACTTTTAATCCAGCCCCACGTGGTCCCCGGGGACTTGGGGGGGTAAGGGGGGCGACGTTGGACAAAGACTTCACATTACTGGACTATTATTTCTCCTCCGTGCAGACTCTCTTGTAGGTGATGACGTCTGGCTGTTAGGTCCACTCGTCCTTTCTTCGTGCGTACCAGGAGAGAGGAGACAAGTCATACCAGAATCCGAACCACCGGTGACGACAGATGCCCACGTGTCGAGAAGATAATAAAGCTCGGGCCTTAGTACGTCCAATACCAACAACACAATAGTTTATTACCCCCAGCTTACCCCCGCGTCCTACCACCCACATGGATTATCCGCGTCCTTACCCAAATGGAGTGGGGAGGGTAATTGTATACTTTTATATTAAGTGTACCCACATTTGCGTGGAGGAAAATCGGTAAACCGTTTGGGTTATAATAAAACCACCTCAGTAATGTCAGCTGGGATTCGAGCCCCGAACTTTCTGCTACCAGCGAGCTAAACCAAGTGAGCCTAACATCCCAATAATGACATATTAAATTGAGTTGGTGCCTGTGACTCTTTCAAGCCAAAACCACTTCACCGATTGGGCTGAAATTTCGCTTAAATATTACTCGGACGTCCGGTTAACAAATAGGCAGATTAAAATGTACGTCCGCCATTTTGTTTCAAGATGTTGGTTACAAAATACCAATTTTTGATCCTTTTCTAAGCTTCTGCTTATCGGATTTTTATCTGACCGCAACTTTGAAAGGTTCTTAGATATAAATCAAATATGACGGCCATATATTTAGATAATTCAAAGCTTATCCATTGTTAATTTTTTTGGTACTAATTTCAAACCTAGTTTAACATATATTTATTAAATCACACTTATATGCCAACAATGTCATATAAAGAAGCGTTATTGACGCAAAGTAAAGGATAAATACCGGTGGCGAGCGTGTTGCCTAGAATAGGAGATTTGTTGGTTCGGCTTTTACCTCTCTTGTGTGATACTGTAATCACGTGACTGAGTCTGCTATTATCATATGTTAGTTTATACCAAGATATTATATTTTGTGTTTATAGATTTTCCTTGTTTTTCCATGAATGTATATATTGTATATGTGTGTTTTATATAGCATATATAAACTGAGTGTGCTTATGTGTATCATATTTTGAGGTTATTGATTTATTGTGTAGCAAATAGCTAGATACTCATAAAAATGGTTAATTCGAGTTTTGGACTTCGAATTTAAAAAGTTCTTTTTACGGACTGAATCGCATTTGACTGACTGACTCAGGCTTACAATACAACAAGGAATCACGTGTCTGTTAAGTAACATTAATATTATATAAATGTTGCTAGACACCGACACTACACCACTAAAAACTTTGCATATCTAGTTTTTTAATTAAAAAACACATTAAAATGTGAAATTAGCTCACTTAGAAGGAATGTTCACGCAACATGTCTTGGTTCTAAGATCCAAGTGAATGGTTATAAACATGTATCCAGCATTCCTCAAACAAATAAGGTCAAGCTTTAACAAGGTCACAACAGAACATTCTGAGATAGTTGAGGATTGTTTTAGTGGTTTGGAAGCTTCAGAACTGTCATCACCATAAGAAATACAGCAGTGTGAGGGTCACAACAGAACATTCTGAGATAGTTGAGGATTGTTTTAGTGGTTTGGAAGCTTTAGAACTGACATTACCATAAGAACTACAGCAGTGTGAAGGTCACAACAGAACATTCTGAGATAGTTGAGGATTGTTTTAGTGGTTTGGAAGCTTCAGAACTGACATTACCATAAGAAATACA
>CABFWO010004532.1:27552-44929 GCA_902155825.1 Timema genevievae
AAAAAAAAAAAAAAGAGGGGGAAGGAAAGTTGAACGAGCTTAGGTATTTTACGACCCTTGAGGAAGGCAAATAAAAAAAGAAAGCTTTTTTTTTTATTTAAGAATTAAGTTTGAACTTTATAATCTGTTTGAGGTACAAAGTTCTTTAAACTTTTAATGCCTATTTTCTTGCTACCTGTTATTTTACATGACTCTTGGCGATGTTTTAAATATACATTTGTTTAAATTATGAAGATACTTATCTTTGTTGTAAAATCTTAAAATTGTATCTAATTTTTCAAATGAATATTATTTTGATTATTAATATTTATAGTAACTGTTATTATTTTTGAACAATGAATTCACATAATTAGCCTAAACAGAGCTGCTACGAACTAACATTGAAACAAGAGCTGCTAAGAACTAATATTGAAACAAGAGCTGCTACGAACTAACATTGAAACAAGAGCTGCTACGAACTAACATTGAAACAAGAGCTGCTACGAACTAACATTAAAACAGTGTTTGATAATCAAATCAGGAATCTTTAGCCGAAATAAATGTTTGATAAAGCAACTTTTTTTTTACTCGGGTAATATTGTCGAGGAGTAACATATCAACCCTGACACAGACATATTGAACTTACAAGCAATTAACAATATTAATAATTACTAATATCGGTTTATTCCAAGTGTAAGTTGAAACCAAATTTCTAGTTGCGAGTGATGAATTGAGGAATGTATTAATGCTTTATTAGCATCGATATTTTCTTTTCGATACCAATAGTTTTTTGTTTCGATACTTCTACCGACAGTAGCTACTCAATTTCAATCAATTTAAATTTGGGGCTGTAGGGGACGCGAGAATAGACCGGTGTTTTTGCATTTCTAATAGAAAAAAAAATTGGTCAAAATAAATAAAATATTATTCCAGTAGAAAGATATAATTTAATTTATTCAGGAGGTAATATCAACAGTTGTTGAACTTTTAATCTTCATTCAAAAAGTCGTGCTCTAAGTTGGCCATGCTGATGGGGGATGACAGATATTCAACAACTGTTGGTATCACTGTTTGGGGAAAACTAAACTATATTTTTTTTTCTGGAGCAATGGTTTATTTATTTTGACTATAAAATGTATTGTTATAAGAACTGCCAAAACACTGGTCTTTTCTCTCTTCCCCTACAACCCCACCTTGAAAACTACAATCTCCTAATATTACTAAGGGTTGAATCACGTATTTTAGTAACAATGAACAGAACAATCGTGTACTTCTCGTAAGCAGTCTTCTCACAACAACAACAACAACAACAACATTTTATAAAATTCAAATACAAAAAAATTAATATTAAAACCTATACATCCTTACTTCTTGGGTAGCAAATTAATTTTTAAAAATTAACATTAAAATTACTATTTAATTTCTACCGCTCTAGTAGGTGACCTGGTAGTCTAAGGGTAAGGTATCGGACTTCTGTGTTGGGGGTCCGGGGTTCAATCCTCGGTCCCGGTACAGATTTATCTGCTTGCCAAACCCTTCCTTCACCTCTGACAAGACGTGTATTAATCACAACTTGTGAATGTGTGGAATGCCAGGCATGCCAGGCCTCCACCGTGGTTCGGATCCCACGTTAAACTGTAGCTCCTCCATTTCATCTCACAATCACCCTACCATTACATATTAGTGTAAGTGCGTATAACCGGAACGGGTAGTAAGACCCACCAGCCGTGGCCAATCACATAACTAGGCCCTGTATTAAAATATTATGTTTATTTTAAGTGATAAGGTACACAAACAAATGTATATCAAAGTGTTATTTATTGTTACCAGGTAACAAAAAATATTCTGAGGAGCTAAGGAAAAGTTATCACGCTTTGTAAGTTACATAAAAAACACTACAGACAAGATATTCAGTTAAAACTCCCTGCTTTTCCCATCGATACCGATAGTGATTGTTAGTTGCGAACTGAAATGGGCGTTTGGCTATGTCCCGTGTCGTCAGTTTGTAAGTCGTGGACTGATATAGTGATTGTGTGTATAAAACCCTCCACGGCGTGAGCTATACTGACCGAGCGGCCGCCGCCCCACCGTTAGCGATGATAGTGCCAACATTTACGGATAAAGGGTATCATTTGGTCAGCATAGCGATCCCTCCGGTCGTATATCTCAGTTTTCTAGACCGGAGGTGCTACATCTTTACTAAAGTAGCTTCTCATTTGTCCTCATGGGGCTGAGTTTGACCCTGTTACAGACACACTGTTTTATAAAAAATATTTTAGAAGTGCCGGGGATCGAACCCGGGTCCTCTGGATCTGTTGGCAGCTACTCTTTCGGGCTATACGCATATGTGAGCTACTAATTACTCTAATATGTTAGGGACGAGGAAGGATGAATTTAAAAGAAGTTTACCCGCATTCGCGTGTAGAGAGACTGCAAAAAACATTTAGTAAAAATCACCCTTAGTACACCCGACCAGGATTCAAACCCCGAATCTCCCCATCATCAGTAGTTCAGTCCATGGCAATCGTGACGTATTAAACCGTTCGTCCACCGAAGAGGGCTCATTACTAATAATACTAATTAGTTGCATATTAATAATATAAATTAATTAATGTAGAGCCTACTTATTGAGGAATCATTTCTACTATAACTTATTCTAACCCGCTTCGGTGGCCGCATAGTCTAAGGCACTACTCTTGTAATATACTAGACTGCTGAAGACCGGGGTTCGATCCCGACTGGATGTAATGAAGGTGGTTTTTTCATAAACAGTTTTCCACTCCCTCTGAGAAAATGCGGGTACACTTCCTCCAAATATAGCCTTCCTAATCCCTAACATATTAGTGTAATTAGTAGGTAGGTGTAATAACCCGAACTGGTGGGGAGACGTGGTACTAAATAAAAATCTTAACTACCAATGTAAGCTCTGCGTGGGCATCGAACTGGGGTACAACTGAGTCGAGTGCTCGCTCTCCTCCTTCACTGCTGGATGTAGGCATAACATCCCTTCCCCTCGCTCTGGACCGAAGGAGGGGGTGGCTACGGGGAAGGTAAAGGGGTTACAATGCCACAAACCCCCTCCCACCACTAAATTGTAAAAACAGCCTTTCTAGAGAAACGTGAAACTACGGCTAGCTAATTCTATTATTTTCTATTAACAGATTGTCAGGCAGCGACGATGCTCCTGAGAGCCATCTAGCGGCCGGTATAGAGTACTATTTTACACCGCCCGGAAAAACAAATGAAGTTGGTTTACAGTGGGCTGGAGGCGGTGGGAATTAGAGGAGGAAAGGGGGGGGGGGAGTCAAGATTACATTGTCAAGTTACACTATTATTTTGATAGAACAAGGTGTACACCCTGTCGCGTACAAAAACTGGCACCCGTCAGCAGCTGGAGGATTACTCTAGGATGTGGTTTTGTTTGTGGCGGGCCGAATTAAGGATCAGAAGTGAATGTTAGGATTTCCAGACAAACGTGACCCGGAGAATAAAAATGTCATACATTCATACATACACACACATACATAATCACGGCGTTCCCTTACGGGGTAGGCAAGAAACTGTGCATATACTTAATCCATCTTCACTAACTTTCTCCACACTTCCCTATCCTTGTATACTCCCTTCTCTTCAACAACATCCATACACAGAGTCATACAAGCTCTTTTATTACTAAAACTCTTCATGTTTCTCTATACCACACATTAGTCTACAACATTAAACCACGTCTTAAATGGCCTACCCCTTATTTTTGATCCACACACTCTACCTTCATATATTTACTTAGTCCCTTGATCCACACTCATCCCCTCAACATGTCTAAACCAACGTAAGACACTTCTTTCACATCGACCTATTGGATTCCCTTTCAAAACGCACTCCTTCAGCACCCATTCATTACTGACTGTCCATACGAGTTTTCCCACATACATTTCTTAGATATCTCATTACAATCGCATTCACTCTGCTTTTGTGTTTCTCCTGACAAACCCACGCTTCACATTCATACAACAATGTTGGTGTCAACACCCTTTTATATGCCGTCATCTTTGCCTCTTTAGATACTACTTCATTCTTTGTAATAGGCCTAGTTCCCTTCCATCCAACTACTCTCCAAGAGGCATTCACCGAGCTGTCGATTAATCCAGCTATCCCTCTATTTTTACAGAACATTCTGCCCAGATACAAAAAAATCACTCACTTGTTCTAACAGTTTTCTAATTATACTAAGTTAACAATTATTTCCTGGTCCGTCCTTATCAAAAACTATCATCTTAGTTTTGGAGACATTTATACGAAGATCCATTCTGCCTGTCGTCACATTCAAACGATTTAATCCATTCTGCAAGTCACCACTTTCATTCTCAGCCATTAATATGACATCTTCTGTATATAACAGCACTCTCACATTCACATTGTCTAATGTACACCAACCATGTCCACACAAGTATCACTCATACACTTATCTATATATAGGCTACATTAAACAACCATGGAGACATAACACAACCTTGTATAACACCCTGTTCAAATGTCAAACCATTTTCTCAAAGCTCCAGCCACCCTAATACACGCTTTACTTCCATCATCCACACCATACTCTTTCAGAACATTCCATAACATACCCCTATTCACCCAATCGTACGCTTTCTCCAGATCAACAAATGCACAGTAAACTGTCTTCCTTATTGCCATACATTTCTCTGTCACTTGTTGCGATGCGAATACCTGGTCCACGCTACCTCTACCTGACATGAAACCACATTGCACATGCCGAATCTTGTTCGTAGTTTTTTTCACTTACCCTCTCAATTAAAACTCTCCCAAAAACTTTGCCTGGAATACTCAACAGACTGATTGACCTATAATCATTACACACAATCTTACTACCTTTGCCTTTGTACAAAGGAACGAAGACAGCATTCTTCCAGTCATTAGGAACTTTCGAAATCCCAACACACACATCGAACAACTCACACAATCCGGCGAATAGTACCGTACCGCCACGCTATTTTGTGTAACTATTGACAATGATATTACATGATATTTGGTATAGATAAGTATTTATTATTATATTGTTTACAATGGTATTTCCCGTTACATGGTATAATTGTTTCTATGGTACTGTGAGTATCTGCGTCATATTACGGAACGCCGCTTGCTCAGACTTTGTTGGATGATTGTGTCACCTTCCCTCGGCAAGGAAAGGGGAGGGGGGGCAGGGGCACCCCGAGGAAATATGAGGGACTCAAGATTAATGGGAGTCGCTCAACCACGGGAGAGAGAGAGAGAGAGAGAGAGAGAGAAGTGTAAAATAGGACGAAATGTCCTCAGCTCTGGAGGGAGTTTAGTTCAACTTCCACGACACACAGATATTTGAAAATCTTATTTCATCTCGAATGAAAGAAAGAAAGAAAAAAAGAAAAGATTATATATGAAAAGAAAGTATGAGGAAAACATGTCTGGAGAACTGAAATAAAAGTTCAAGAGAAAATATAAAATGTCACCCACCCCTCGAATAAATAGAAGGGGGTGAAAGAAGAATACAAAGTTACGAGAAAACACAAAGAAGAAAATAAGAAGGAATTTCAATTCATCTTCCTCAATATGAACATTTCACTTTGAGCTGGATGTTTGTGGTGTCAAGTTCACGGTGTTGGATATGATGGAGATATTCTTTTACTTTCTCATGTAGATACACTTTTTTAATCGTGAACATTTTGTCCTCGAGAGATAATGATGGATCCTGAGCTTTTGTCTGTCCCCGAACTAAATAAAGTGGGTCTGACTGTTCTGTCTATTCTGTCTGTTCCAACTATTCTCTCTGTTCCGACTATTCTCTCGGTTCTGTCTGTTCCGACTATTATCTCTGTTCTGTCTGTTCTGACTATTCTATCTGTTCTATATGTTCTGACTATTCTGTCTGTTATATCTGTTCTGACCTATCTCTTCAGTCTGTTCTGTATGTTCTGACTATTCTGTCTGTTCAGTCTGGTCAGTCTGTTCTGTATGTTCTGTATGTTCTGACTATTCTGTCTGTTCAGTCTGGTCAGTCTGTTCTGTATGTTCTGTATGTTCTGACTATTCTCTCTGTTCTGTCTGTTCAGTCTGGTCAGTCTGTTCTGTATGTTCTGTATGTTCTGACTATTCTGTCTGTTCTGTCTGTTCTGTCTGTTCTGTTCTGTCTGTTCTGTCTCTGGGGCTACAAATGGAACTGGGGGTTGTGTCTCGTCCAAACTTGATATTCAGATACTATATGGTCGTACCTCGAGAAATAAGGATTTTGTTTCTTGCTCTGAAATTAAGGGTAGTTAGTCAACTGATGACTGATTTTTAAAATTCAACATTTTTCAAAAAATATCTACAACATGAGTCCTTAATAATGCCCATACATACCCCCGTGTTGGCTCAGCGGTTGGCACTCCTGACTCCAATCCTGAATCCCGGGGATAGATCCTAACTATTTCTCAGAGCCACATCTTACTACCCAGCCGCGCTATACAATAACAAAATAGGGATTAGCTATGTAGAATTTTGAGTAAATGTGCCCGCATTTGCGTGGAGTGAGAGTGGAAAACCATTTAAATTAAAGCCACCTTCAGTACATCTGGCCGTGATTCGAACCCCGTCAGTACATTGCGAGAGTGACGTCAACCGCGAACAGCTCGAAAGGGTGGTAGGATCGCTAGCACTGAGAACTTAGGTGATCATGCGGTATAAGGCGTCACTATCTTACTCGACTGGACTAACGATGACGGGGAGATCGGGCTTCAGGTGGGGGTTACAGGGGACGCGTGAAAAGGCCAGTGTTTTTGCAGTTTTTGTAACAAAACTTTTTTTGGTCAAAATAAATCAACTATTGCTCCAGTACAAACATAAAGAGTTTAATTTTCTTCACACGGTGATATCAACATTTGTTGAATATCTGTTGAGGATGTCCTGGAATTTAATGACAACTTTTTCTCTTCGTTTAAAAAGTTTCTCATCTAATGGCACCACACTGTTGACAGATATTCAACAACTGTTGATATCACCGTGTGAAGAAAATTAAACTCTTTATGTTTCTACTGGAGCAATGTTTGATTGATTTTGACCAAAAAAAGTTATGAAACAAAAATTGCAAAAAACACTTGACTTTTCTCGCTTCCCCTACATCCCCACCTTAAATCCCGGTCGGGTGCTCTGAGGGTGTTTTTATCTATACGGTTTCCCACTCTCCCTCCTCGTAAATGCTGGGTATATTTCCTCTAAATTCAACCTTCCTCATCCATAGCACTCTATCGTAAACATACGGATAAGCCCAAGCTAGACGTGGTGATAAGAAAATGTTCTGCACCAACGTTTGTCCGTGTGAGACGGTTATTTGCAGTCCAACATGGCGGCGACTGTTTGCGGGGGTGTTAGCGGTGGCGGTGAGGGGGTGAAGGAGCGAAAAGTTGGCTCTAAGCCCTCGCTCTTCCCCCCCCCCCTCCAACCACGCACATAAGGAGGACCAAGATCTCAAACTGATTTTCTGGATCACAAATTACAAATCCCCTCTTTTGAAACGTTTTGTGCAATAAGGACGTAACGGCCAGTTCTGCTTGCGACAGACATTCAGTCACTCGCTGTTTTGTTAACATTTAGTTATTCCAGAGGTTTTAAATGTGGTTTATGGGGGCGGTTCTAGGAACAAAGATCTTATAGGTCGGTGTTCAGTCATCATGTGAAACACTATTCAGATAAAATGTTTGATTTAAACTGTTACAAACATTATCTCCCCTTAATTAGGGTGGTATATCTCCTCCTATTACCTGGGTGGTATATCTCCCCCTATTACCTGAGTGGTATATCTCCCCCTATTACCTGGGTGGTATATCTCCCCCTATTAACTGAGTGGTATATATCTCCCTTTAATTAGGGTAGTATATATCCCCCTATTACCTAAGTGGTATATCTCCCCCTATTACCTGGGTGGTATATCTCCCCCTATTACCTGAGTGGTATATCTCTCCCTATTACCTGAGTGGTTTATCTCCCCTTATTACCTGGGTGGTATATCTCCCCTATTACCTGGGTGGTATATCTCCCCCTATTACCTGGGTGGTATATCTCCCCCTATTACCTGAGTGGTATATCTCTCCATATTACCTGAATGGTATATCTCGCCCTATTACCTGAGTGACATATCTCCCCCTATTACCTGGGTGGTATATCTCTCCCTATTACCTGAGTGGTATATATCCCCCATTACCTGAGTGGTATATATCTCCCTATTACCTGAGTGGTATATCTCCCCTATTACCTGGGTGGTATATCTCCCCTATTACCTGAGTGGTATATATCCCCTATTACCTGAGTGGTATATCTCTCCCTATTACCTGAGTGGTATATCTCCCCCTATTACCTGGGTGGTATATGTCTCCCTATTACCTGGGTGGTATATCTCTCCCTATTACCTGAGTGGTATATCTCCTCTATTACCTGGGTGGTATATCTATCCCTATTACCTGAGTGGTATATCTCCCCCTATTACCTGAGTGGTATATCTCCCCCTATTACCTGGGTGGTATATCTCTCCCTATTACCTGAGTGGTATATATCCCCCTATTACCTGAGTGGTATATATCTCCCTATTACCTGAGTGATATATCTCCCCCTACCACCCAGGTGGTATATCTCCAGTCCCGAGCTATATTGTCACTTGGTCAGTTGTTACTCCCAGCTGTAGAGTAGTCTTACTCGGGAGTGCTGGCCCAGTGATAATAGCGGGGAGAATAAAATTAAGACTCGGGGGGGCGCTCGTTGCGATATTCCTCCAAGCACCGCGAGGAAGCCTCGGGGGTTGTGGGGGCGCGGATTGAGGGGCGGAGGCTCCCGAACAAAAACATTCAACCACACATTTCCTGAGAAACGATGCCTCTCTGATCTATCTATTTTCACGAATGTGGTCTTACCTCGGACATACAAACTGGCTCCGTGGTAAGGTGGTCAGTGAATATAACCACAAAACTAGAGTGTCGGGTTCGATTCCCGTTTAGGACCATGGGTATTCTTTCCCTCGATAGGGAAATCATCTCGACGGTCACCAAGGTTTGGTTAGTTAGGAATATTTAGGATTAAGATCATTCCGCACTTCCATAATCCCTATCACCATGACGTCATTGCGGGTATGACGTGTAAACAACCTCCAGGTATACCCTGGGTAACTTCCTGTCCCCAGAGGGAGGCTAAGAGATCATGTGCGCGGCGACCGGACCAGAGACTGCAGCTCTCACGATAAAATATGACAAGTGATAAATATAGTTTTAAAAAACCTCGGACATGTGACTTGCATCGCGTCTTACTTCCCGTCCGGAATATCAATACGATGGGATAGACGTGTCTTACTACCCGTCCAGGGTATCAACACGATGGGATAGACGTGTCTTACTACCCGTCCAGGGTATCAACACGATGGAATATACGTGTCTTACTACCCGTCCGGGCTATCAACACACTGGGATAGACGTGTCTTACTACCCGTCCAGGCTATCAACACGATGGGATAGGGAGTAGGAAGGTAGGACCTTCAGGTATGTATCCGCATTTGATTGAAAGGATATTGGAGAAACCTTTAAGGGGAAAACCCACCTTGAGTACACCCAGTCATTATTCTAGTCCCAACCTCCATGTCACTGGCTAAACAACACCCTTCTCGGTGGCAGCATGGTCTAAGGTGTTACTCTCGCAGTAGACTAGACTGCCGATCAAAGGAATATCGAGGTTCGAATATAGGTAGGGTGTACTGAGATATTTTTCAAAATTGTTTTCCACTCTCCCTCCACGCAAATACGGACAACGACACACCTGACGTACCCCAGCCTCGATACTCGATCGACCAAACATGACTTCCCGGACCGTCCTGACCAGGGACGTATAGAGCACAGGAAATAAACAAACTGGACAGAGAACGTCTCCCAAACTGGGTTCGAACCCCTGTCTCCCAACCACCCTAACAACTCTCCACGTTTCGCCACTGCACACACTCTGTATACTTGTAGTCCTAAAGACAGTATTATTTTTAATTTTGTGCTCATATTTATTTCATGTCCTTAATCACGTGGTATCGTGTCAAACAAGTAGGCCATAAAACATTGGCCAATAAAATTCGTAGGAATAAAACAATTTTAGCAAATTATATAAAAATACAATCAACTTTTTCTATGAATTGCTGTTGAAGGTGGAATAGTCGAGACTACGATACGTTTAGAAAATGGCGTCAGTTTAATTTCTACATGACTGATGCGTTCATTTCGAATCGCATATCGATGTTCATTTATTGGTTTACCTGTGATTGGTTCTCCATAGCTATCCGTAACAAGTCTTTTTAAGAAAATTGAGGATAAGTACAGAGTATTACGGACTACGGACATTACGGATATGTAGTAATATAGGCTTATAACCCTCTCCTAGAGTGTGAGACCTGTTCTCCAGTCACTTAGGTACCGCCTTATTACTCCTGAGTAGGCAACCGGCTTCTTGCAAATGTGCGCTGTGTTGCAGTCATCGTACTGCGCTATTACTGTTACTGGCTGTTATCCACGGGCACAGGATGAGTAGGGTGGACTGAAATTACAACTGTTACAAATAGGACAGTGATATTGTTAAATCATCAACATTGTCCTACAACAACTTTGTTGTGAATAGGACAGTGATATTGTTAAATCATCAACACTGTTCTACAACAACTTTGTTGTGAATAGGACAGTGATATTGTTAAATCATCAACATTGTCCTACAACAACTCTGTTATGAATAGGACAGTGATAGTGTTTTATCACTAAAAAAATCGTTCCAGGAACTTAAGTTACGAACAATGTAATTTACAACTTTGTTCCATTCGACCCTTCAATTAACGTTAAATAAATGCAATGATTGATTAATCTTACCACCAACAAGAACATACAAATCCATCGTAATATTTAGAGAAAGAGAGAAAAAAAGAACAAAGGAAAAACTCAGATACAATGAAAAATATTTTCTATTTGAAGGAATAAAAAGAGTAAAATGAAAAATCACCCATCAAATGGTCCCAAAGGAAACGGGAGTCCCTTCGTGTTGGAAGATAAATGAAATGATGGACGATGTGTATACAAATTATTTCTACAGTTGAATGAAAGTAGTTCATTTCGATTTGTAAAATGGAATGATAGAGGGAATATATATATGTATATGTATATATGAAGCCTAATTCAATATGTTTTACATTGAGCAGCTTCCTGATGTAGGTTACTACGAAGTGGGGGTGTTGGCAGGGGTCTTTATTTAATTATTTTCTTCTCACGGCGCTACTAATTAAATTACCTGAACTGAAGGTGTTTTCTCGTTGTTGTGTCAAACTCGGAAATCAATTTGACGCCTGGTTTGCAGGTATACCCGGTTGGTGAGCTAACGCTATAGGCCTTATCCACATCTCAGACAATAGGTACATCGCTTAGGAAAAAAAAGTAGTCACATTTTAAAACGTCAGAACGTTTTTTTATTAAACTCTATCATGAACCTGCTTCGGTGGTCGCATGGTCTAAGGCGTTCTTTCTCGCAATAGACTGGACTGCCGGTGACCAGGAGATCGGGGTTCGAGTCTAATTCCTCGTGTTTTCAAGATGTATTTTTCTAAATGTTTTTCCGTTCTTTCTCTCTTTCCTCACGCAAATGCGGATACACTTCTTTTAAATTTAACCTAGGTCATCCTTAATACATAAGCCTAATTATTACATGTGTGTATGGCCCGAATGGAGAGCTCTGGGCTGGAGTACAACTCAGTACAAACCTGAAACAAAAGAAGCCTATTGTCAGAGTGTGAGCTGGAGTACAACTCAGTACAAACCTGAAACAAAAGAAGCCTCCTAGTCAGAGTGTGAGCTGGAGTACAACTCAGTACAAACCTGAAACAAAAGAAGCCTATTGTCAGAGTATGAGCGGGAGTACAACTCGGTACAAACCTGAAACAAAAGAAGCCTATTGTCAGAGTATGAGCGGGAGTACAACTCGGTACAAACCTGAAACAAAAGAAGCCTCCTGTCAGAGTATGAGCTGGAGTACAACTCGGTACAAACCTGAAACAAAAGAAGCCTCCTGTCAGAGTATGAGCTGGAGTACAACTCGGTACAAACCTGAAACAAAAGAAGCCTATTGTCAGAGTGTGAGCTGGAGTACAACTCAGTACAAACCTGAAACAAAAGAAGCCTCCTGTCAGAGTATGAGCTGGAGTACAACTCGGTACAAACCTGAAACAAAAGAAGCCTGCTGTCAGAGTGTGGGCTGGAGTTACCGCCTTCTCTCCAGTCACACCCCACGAGGGTCAAAGGACCGCTACCCCCGTGAAGAATGGGGCCCCTCCCAAACCCCAAGAACCGCGCAATTTTTTTTCAATTAAAAGTTTGAGCCAACTCATGACATAGGCTGTTGTGTTGTCGGTTAGCACCTAGCCCACTGCTTGCCCCTATCCCACTGTTTGCCCATCTAGTGTTGGGTTAACTAACAGTCGTGGGAGGGTCGGGGGTCTGTAAAGCAGGTCTACCAACTTGGGATAGTAAAAGTTCCGGCACTTCTAAAACAAACAACTAAAAAAAATCCAGAAAAGTTTCAATTTGGATCAAAGTATGAATCCTCCCGGACGTCTCCAAAGGGGGCCGCCCAATGTTCCCCAACCTTCCACTGTCTTCTAAATTGTCCCAAAGCCCTCCAGTATGAATCCTCCCAGACGTCTCCAAAGGTGGCCGCCCAATGTTCCCCAACCTTCCACTGTCTTCTAATTGTCCCAAAGCCCTCCAGTATGAATCCTCCCAGACGTCTCCAAAGGGGGCCGCCTTGGTAAGCGAGAAATTTCCGCGCAGACGTTCACCTCTAACGCAATATTTAATTCTACGATGCATCATTTCAAAATATGGTTAACACCAAAATAAAGCCGAAATATTCTAACAGGGCTCTTTTTGCTTAACACGCCTATAATTTGAGCTTTATTCATTGAAAAAAAGTGTGAAAATGTGAAGTCAGCTCATTCTCAACGAATTTTGTCTACCATATTTGCAGAGCGATGAGATCAGGCTTGATGGGTAGGCTTCTTCTAACAATTACAGTAATTTCTTGATGGATTAAAATATCCAAGCTATTATATTTGTTAGTTACGGTTGTAGCCACATCCAAATATAATATTTTTTAAATCAAAAACCTACCTACAGCGTCTAAGATGGCTGTATTATATGATAGCTTGTGGTATTAATTGATCACTCACATGTAGCTGACTATTTCCACACATCCCTCACAGATTCTACCTTAAATATGAGTGAACAATGACCCTGAGAACGGGACGACTGTGGTTAGAGCATTGGCGGACTAAGCCAAAGGTCCCGGGGTTCGATTCCAGTGCCCAGGTCTTATTTTTCAAGTAATTTTTTTTGATCGACTCAAAACAGACAATTTTAAGACATTTGCGAACTAGCAGCGAACTTTCCTCTTTACCTTGAAATAAGTTTCGTATTTTTTCTTTCTTTCAGACCATTGTATTTTAAGACGTATGATCTGACAGCGATTGATATTTTCTTTCTGAACGAGGCGGCCGCCTTAAGGTATCTTCCTCTCCAATCTGAATCTTCCAAGATATCACGTGACCACCAATCTCCCAAACAGTTGAAGAGCGCCAGCTCCTTATTTGAGGCTTCCCACCTGCCATTTCCTTCTTCTCACATCTTATTATCTTCATAATCGTATCATCATTAATCTTTGTCCAATTCATAAAATATAAAGAGTAAGGGAACGGGGAGCGACTCAATTTGGTTTCGAGACATATCACGAGACGAATCCAGCCCTTGAAGACGGTGGCTCGTAAGGTCGTGTATCCCGTGTCTCCGCAAGGGCGCCGCGACCTTGTAGACGTGAGAGTGATGGCGTAGTCTTAGTGTTGAGACAAACACTTGTAGCGTAGCTGCGTCTTTTTGACAAATTGCCGAGATAATGAGTCGAGAGGACTGGCTTAATTTAATCTCGTAGCCCACGTTTAAAAGAACAAGGGAGGGAAGAAAGATCAAGAAACAAGAGAGAGGAGAGGTTTAATAAACAGTTGGGCCTTAACTGAATTATTGGCTCGGGTAGTAGCAGTTAAACAGTTTACCTTTGGCTTGGCTGGAGGAGCCGCTTTACTTGACTTTGTTCTGGACCAAGGGTGGGTGTGAGTCACCAGGAGTGAAGATGAGATGGAAGTCACCAGGAGTTAAGATGAGATAGAAGTCACCAGGAGTTAAGATGAGATAGAAGTCACCAGGAGTTAAGATGAGATGGAAGTCACCAGGAGTTAAGATGAGATAGAAGTCACCAGGAGTTAAGATGAGATGGAAGTCACCAGGAGTTAAGATGAGATGGAAGTCACCGGGAGCTAGGATGAGGTGGAAGTCACCAGGAGTTAAGATGAGATGGAAGTCACCAGGAGTTAAGATGAGATGAAAGTAGTCACCGGGAGCTAGGATGAGGTGGAAGTCACCAGGAGTTAAGATGAGATGGAAGTCACCAGGAGTTAAGATGAGATGGAAGTCACCAGGAGTTAAGATGAGATGGAAGTCACCAGGAGTTAAGATGAGATGGAAGTCACCAGGAGTTAAGATGAGATGAAAGTAGTCACCGGGAGCTAGGATGAGGTGGAAGTCACCAGCATCTAGCATCTGTTATAAGTAGGGCCTGGATTTTGATGACGTGTCCTTTTCTATTTTGCTTCATCACATACAATGCACATAAGTACATAGACTCTGTTCATGATCCTCTGGTTGTAGAAAGGTATATTTTATAGGATATTTTTTGGTCATTTTTGGTCATATGGATGTTTAAGTTTAAGCAGCTATTACTTCTGAATAAGGTATTACACATTCCTGGTGAGACTGTAACTAGACTGGAGAGGGTAGCTATTACTTCTGAAGGAGGTATTACACATTCCTGGTGAAGACTGTAACTAGACTGGAGAGGGTTGTGTTGGAAGGGGGGTAACTATTACTTCTGAAGCGCATATTTGTAGATCAACGGTATATTTAGCAGAATACAAGAGTTAGTTATTAGAGTTGTAAGGTACGTGTTTTATTCAATCATGTGCATTTCATTTATTAAGATTTTTTGTTCATATTTTTAAAATTTGAAGTTTTTTTTAGAATTTTTAGATCATTTTTAAGGTCATATTTTGATTATTTTTAGGTCATCAAAATGTGGGCCCTAGTTATAACATTGCCAATCTGTCATAGCTCTGTCAGTCTGTCATAAAAGCTCTATTTTAACAGAGTATCAGATATTTTTGCAGCTATGTGAAAGCCAACTGAGTATCTTCGGTAAAGTACTTTCTCTAAAAAGACAGTGAACGCCACTGAACCTTTACAGGAACTCACGTTCCTAATTTGATATTCAAACACTTTGTTTTAATTCCACCAGTAAAAATTGCCCCAAAGTAAATTTTGAAAAGCGCGCTCCCCCATTTAGTGTCATCTTGATATTTTAATCTCAAACCAACCCACATTTCACCCACCCTCATAATTAAAGGTTGTGAAATCTCCACTTCACCCCTTTTTGTCAGTGTTCTTACCTTGTTCTTCTGGAGCTGATAAGACGGCCATTTGTAAAAGAGGGGGGAGGGGGGATTTAAAACTCGTGTCAGATAGCATCGTCAGGGAAGCTAAGTCTGCTTTTGTTTGTTTGTTTGTAATTGTCAGGCTGGGACCTGGAGGGCTCTGCCCCAATTAGCGTCTTGAGAACATGTTGATTAGCAGTCGCAAGGGTGAACAAAACTTCCACCATCAAGGTTGGGAAGGTTAGAAGTAAAGATACTTTACTCATTCCTAGGATAGTAATAGAAGTATCGATAAAAGTATCGGTAGCGAAAGAATAAACAGGAAATTTTATTAGAATTTTTAGGTGTTCTTTTTAATTACGAACATTTTGATATTTTTATAGACATGCGAAAATACTAGTATTCTGTTTCCACGAATGTGCACAAGCTAGTACTCTCTTTCCACGCATGCGCACAAGCCAATATTGTATCCACGCATGCGCAAATACTAGTATTCTGTTTCCACGAATGTGCACAAGCTAGTACTCTCTTTCCACGCATGCGCACAAGCCAGTATTGTATCCACGCATGCGCAAAGCTCAACTCTCCACAGAAGTATCGTGACGTCACAGCCTCACTCACCTTCTGACCGAGCAGTCGAATGAAAACGTGACGGGTTGTTTGGTCAACTGAACGGAAATAGATCCTTACCCCTTCCCCCCCGCGCGAATAAAACCAAGAGGGAGGGGGGAGGGGATCATTGGTCGACTTGACGCGGCGGAGAAACGAATTCTACGGGATCGGACGCCTGATTAGCGCAGGTGGTAATTGGATGTGTGAAGGAATTCCACCTGGGAGGGGAAGGGGGGGAACAACGGATCAAGGTGCGCGCTGGGAAATGTCGACTGACGGGATCCGCGTCTTACCACCCGTCCAGGCTAGCCACATTTAATAGGGGCAAGGGGATGAGGAAGGGAGGATTTAGAGGAAACATTCGCCTGGAAGGAGGGTGGGGAAATAAAACCAACACCCAGCTGGGGTTCAAACACCGACTTCCTCAGTTCTCATAAGTCCAGTCTATTGTGACGTTGAACGTATTCAACCGCACGACCATCGATGCTAGTAACAGTTTTACTCTAAGTTTAAGTTTTATGTGTTTCTATTTTGTGCCCGAGAATAGTTTTCAATAAATACCTGGCAGCTTGGTTGTAAGCCCCCAGCAACGGAGGTAGTGTGGTGTGAGGCGTCAGTCTCACGATAAGCTGTACTGTCTGTAGCGGGAAGGTTGAATTCGGGCCATGGGGAGACGAGTTGTTATCTCTGTGGATTTCTAATCCTCTCTCCACGCTAATGTAGACACACAAGCCCTCAAAATACCTTCATTATCCTTATCTCTCCTATACAGGATGTCCAAACATTACTGTGTAGTAAAGAAGGCTTATACCGTGCCTTGTATCTTTTCTTCCCATCCCGGGAAAGAGTTTTTTTTAACAAAATGTGTAGTCAATATCACTCGTCTCCAAAGGTGAAACATCAAATAAAGAACACATCACTTTTTTATAATCCAAGTGCAGAGGTTGATTAATACTAACAAATTTTTATTATTATTATTATCATCACGTCTTACTACCCGTTCTGGTTATACGCACTTACGCTAATGTGTAATGTTAGGGTGATTGTGAGATGAAATGGAGGACCTACAGTTTAACGTGGGATCCGAACCACGGTGGAGGCCTGGCATTCCACACATTCACAAGTTGTGTTTAATACACGTCTTGTCAGAGGTGAAGGAAGGGATTGGCAATCAGATAAATCTGTGCCGGGACCGAGGATTGAACCCCGGACCCTCAACACAGA